>JAOWBN010189116.1:0-15964 GCA_028565015.1 Pinguicula moranensis | reverse complement strand
GTCAACTTCCAAACAGTCCGACCCGGAACCGTTTGCGGTAGTGCTTACAGGCACAAACACATGCATCTGTCGTGCAAGGGCAGAAGGATCACCGCCGTCAATTTTGCAAGTTTTGGTGATCCAAAGGGAACCTGTGGATCATTTCAAAAGGGCACGTGTGCATCGAAGAAGAACGCGCTTTCCATTCTTCAAGATGCTTGTGTCGGGAAAGAGAGCTGTTCTATTTTGGCTTCGGAGAAAATCTTCGGATTGACAAATTGCGCTGCCACCATTGCCAGGAAGCTTGTGGTAGAGGCGGTCTGCTAGATAAGAGATTGGTTCATCTTTTCTATTCTTATGCCAGTTTTTAGAAGAACACGCAAGTAAATAAATGTCTTCGTTTGATCTATGCTACCTCTTTTGTTTTTCCTTTCCATGGAAGGGTTTCGTTTGATATTCTAAATGTTTTTAGTGTTGATTCTAGCAGCAGCAGCCAGCACCAATTCCCAAGATCCCCCATATTCAAATCCATAACAAAACAATGTCTGAATCATTTCATTGTTTTGTGAAACAATCCCTTGAGAATTCAAATCCCACTCCAATTCACAAACAAAAACAATTCAATTTTGTTTGTGAAATCAATCTTTACAGTTTTTTCCACGCACTCCCCCGCTTTTTCACTCGCCCTCGGAGGAGCGATTTTGTAGGAGAAGAAAAATGGACAACTCCTTTAAGAATCAAGTTAAAATATCTCTTCAAGAATCTTTAAAAATTAATATATCCCAATTTCTTATAAAAAAAAGAGTTCATTATCTCTTAGAAAACCGCATGTCAGACTGCTATTTTCAATAACATTATCATATTTAAAAAAAAGCAATAATTCACTGCTTTGACCTTTGTAAAAATTGACAAGTTAGTAAAATCAAGGAAGTTTTGGGATTTTGGTGAAAAAACTCATGTTTTCCATTGATGAAAGCTTGAGGTGTATATTTTTCAAGCATAATGAAGCCCAGTAAACCGTGAAGCCCAATCCGGGATATGTAGTAGTGGCCCAGAACAGAAATTCAACCCATAAAATAAATCGACCAAAATGGATAAGAAGTTTCATTTTCCAGCAAAATAAATGATGTTGCACCCAATTTGATGGACCAATATGAATCATCCCCGTTAGATGAAAAACTCCCAAATCTGCCCAAACATTCGCAGCAAGAAAGCCATCTCTGTTTATCCTGTTCATCGTGTCTCATTATTTAGTAAACAGTTATGGCTGACAGAAGAACAAGCCCAATGAGAAATATTGATAATGCTCCGTTTATGGTGTTTGAGTTTGATGTTTCGTCGGCTACTGGCCCTGGTGAACTCTCCGGCGCCGAACTTGCGGATGGAGAACTGACGGAAGGGAAAATGTCTGGCGACTCGGATGGCGTGGCAGAGCTTGTTGGAACCACATTTTGGCGCAAGGATAGGAGCGGTCGTTGGTGTAGGCAGAGGACTCGTTGAAGATGGGATCGGAGAAGACGCATTGGCCGATGGAGATGGCGCCGGAGCGGTAGTGTTATGCGGCGGATAACTCACCGGAGCCGGTACCAAAGAAAGGCTCGGGCTGGCTTTCGTAGTGCTGATCGGCACCGCAGGAGAAACTTTTGGACTTGATGAAGGCACTGAAGGCTTTTCAGGGGACAGGGGAGTGCTTGACGGAGAAGATACCGGAGAATGTGTTGGCGTTGGATTTTCACCGGAGTGGGTGCCGGAGAAGGGGTTCCAATGATCTGACCATTGTCGGAATATTGCATTGACAGCAGGAGAAAGCACTAAAAACAACATAGTGGAGCAATTAGAAGAGCAAAAGAAGGGCTCTAACCTCTAAGCATGAAGATGTTGAAACAGAGAAAAGGAAAAACAAGAAATAACAGTGAGCGGAAGCTTAACAAAAACAGGAACGAAATGGGCGGTTAGCTCTTTGGATCGCTCTGGTACCATGACAAGCTTAGTAAAACCAAGGACGTTTTGGGATTTTGGTGAAGAAAGTCATGTTTTCCATTGATGAAAGCTTGAGGTGCATATTTTACATCATGTTGTTTTATAGCTACATAATCAAATGGCTATTTTCCAGTTTTGTGCTTGTCTGATGCATTGATTTGTGATACAAGATTTGGTATGATATTTTGGTATAAGAGCTTGTTGGATTGATAACTCCTTGGACTTGTTGATGCCTCAGTTCCAGCTCCATAGCTAAGTGTGATGATACATTTATTTTCTTGTGCACATTTCCTTGGATGTAGTATCTCCATAGCAGCTATAACATGTGCTGGATTTGCAGTAGGGTGGCTGATTCCTCGACTGTAGAGCTCTGCTGAAGCATAGCTGATGCATATGGTCAACAAAAATACACATATATACCTTCGCTACACAATCGGTGTACATCTGTCAAAACTAAACCGAGAAGAAACAAACTCCTTTAAAATTATAAAAAAAATATTAAAAAATTACCAAAAAAGACCTTTAAAAATTCATTCAAGAATGTTATCAAATCATTCAAACACCAAAAATAGTCCACAATTCGAATTTTATAGCCGAAATACGTGAATATCGAAATTTTCCAAAATAGCAAAATGTCAAAAATCACTCTAATTGATAATTGAAAATAAGATAAGCAATCATCCAAAAAATTTGGCCTAAATCGGCTTCCTAACTGACACAAATTAATACCATAAATTGTAAAAATAACAAAAAAATAATGATTCAGAAGGAAAAACAGCAGAATTGGAGATAGTAAAACAAGGCGCATGAAGCTCGATGGATGTGGATGGAAAGCCGCTTTTGAATTGGGGTCTTATGTGCGATTTTGATACCCATAGCCAAAGTTATACTCAAAAACTGTAACGCATCACCCAATTAAGAAAAATATCACCATCATTTCTTATCTTTGCGTTGATATGCCAACTCATGGTATTTCAACTCCATCAAGGGCCAATCTGACAACTCTAGATCATCATCAATCTCCGATCCCATGCATTAGAAAGAGTCTGCTCCATCTTTCTAGGCAATAGGAGGTGGGAAACAAGGGTTTCAGACAGCCTACAGAGTGTGTTTCTTCATTGGTTCAACTTCGTGGCGAACAAGGGTATTCGGTGGAGGAGAGGTCGAGCGAGGAATTGGTGGCGACGACAGCGCTATTGGCAAGGGTGAAGGCATAATTTTTTATAATTCACGTGTATGAATTTTTACCCTAGAGACTTTTTTTGGCTTTGGGTGGTTTTTTTTGTTATAATTCCTTGTAAATAATATGGTGGAACTAGGCCACAATAATGACCACTATTCTATCACGTGTCACCTTCGAGCATAACTTGACCCGCAACCTAAATTTGCAATGATGACAATTCATTCGACAATTGTAAATTAGGGGGCATCCAAAAATAAAGATTGAGTCGTGCGACTCCGAAAAATAGGGCAACCCAAATAATTGAAGGGGAAAGCGCCTTGCTGAGTGTATATGGCCCGTGCTGCACGAAAAACTATTTAAACATAAAAATGCTCTTCCCCAGGTTGATCTCTTGACCCGTGATAGCTTATGAATGAAAGTCAATAGCTTTGTCAGGTTGCCCGCACCATCATTTAGAAACAAAAAATAGCACACTTATCCCAATACTTATTTTATTTAAAAGTTATATAAAACTAGTATTGGGATAAGTATGCTACCTTTTGAACCATGAGGAATAGTTACAAGAGATAATGTGCCCATTAGCCAAAACACAATGGATTCATGCTATTAACTCATGTTTATAGTGGTACTTATATATATTTTTTTGTTAATTATATAGTGGTACTTATATTGATCATTGATGTAACAAATATCTTTGAAGAAATGTAAAGGATTTGTTCTCTTTACCTCTATTATTTATTTTTATATATTAGCATTTTCTCCTCTAATTTTATGTTATTTCACAACAAGAAACATTGTTTGCGAGAGTTTGCTAATTTTATTTTCTCCCTGCTCTTATATTGGACTGGCCTTTTTCATACACAGGCCTAAGTTTTGAGATCTGTTTAATTGATCTAGTTTGAAACAATCCAATCAAATTTGGGAGCCCAGTTATTTTCTTAATGGGCTAACTACCCCTCAACAGCAAACTTATCCATAATTTCTAGAAGCCTCGGGAGCTTTTGCTCAAAAAACTTAAAAACCCCTCTCGCAGACCTTCTATTTCTAGGGTTTTGCTTTCTGGATTAATACCATCCAAAATTCTTATCCCTAACACTCACTTCGAATCCGACTCATTCTCGGAGGTATTACAAGCTGCTGTTTGATTGACATCTTCGCTTTGCTTGCTCATCTTTACTGTTGGTTTATCTTTTTGCTTCGTATTTTCAGTTTTAGATTAAGAAATGGCTGCTGTACAATTGACTTGTGCTGCATCCTCAATTTCGACCAAAGGGTTTATCTCGTTCGAGGGGCTGAGGGCGTCTAAAACTGCGAGCGTCACATCGTTTTCACCTTTGAAGAGGAATGGACTCTGCTTGAGGTCATTCCAAGGCCTTGTTGTCAAGGCTGCAACTACTGTTGCCCCTAAGGTATTAATTTTAATCGATGTTAGATTCCTTGGGCTTTTAGGAGATTACATCACCTATGGTCTGCACGTATTCTAGTGTTCTGTATGTATTCTTTCTTTTTGTGTATGCGTATGATTATTGTAATCAACGCGTTCTGCAATTTCGTTCTTTATGCCTTAAGTTGGTACCCGTACTATTGGTATCAGCATTAGGTATCTTGTGTATGATATTTTGTTTTAACTCGGGTTTAGTGGGTTTCCCTCATTGTGTTGGATCCAATTATTATTCAAACAGTTTAAGAGAATGTCGTACTCTTTGAATGTGAAACTATACAATGTGTTTCACTGAGGCTCGAAATTGGCTCTTTCGCACTTCTCCTATCTGCTAGTTTGGAATATGAATTTGCAAAATTTGAAGTCCCATTTATATGTTCCCATCTACAATTTTTGATTGTCCTTCATATATTTATTCTTATGCCTAGTACCTAAATTGCTGGGTGTGGGTTTGGTTTGAATGATCTTCCATGACTTATAGATAAAAAAAATGTGTTAGAGAGAAACCAGCTTGATTTTCTCTGTCTCTCACTCTTCCTGTACTTTTTGAATTGTTATAGTACACTTCTTTGAAGCCATTGGGTGATAGAGTTTTGGTTAAAATCAAATCAGCAGACGAGAAGACATCAGGTGGTATTCTACTACCATCAACTGCACAATCTAAACCTCAAGGGGGTGAGGTCGTTGCCGTTGGAGAAGGTCGTGCTCTTGGAAAGAATAAGGTGGATATTAGCGTGAAGGTAGTATTATAACCCAATCCTTTTCTTGCTATTGTTTTATTCCACCAATACGTTTGACTTACTAGTTGATGCATTCATCTAGACTGGTACCCAAGTAGTCTACTCAAAGTATGCTGGTACTGAAGTGGAATTCAATGGATCAAATCATCTAATTCTGAAGGAAGATGATATTGTTGGAACTCTTGATACCGATGATATAAAAGATTTGAAGCCCCTTAATGACAGGGTACTTATCAAGGTAGTCCCTGTTTCCTTCTATTGATATACCTTTGGGACCATCTTTTCAGGCTGCTGATCTCCTGGAAATGATACTCTTCAACTGGTGGTATGTTTGTCTGGTTGGGAAATCACGAGCCTGGTTTCTTTTGGTACAAACTGTGCCCTAAAGTGGATGAGTTTCCTGTCAGGTAACCGAGGCTGAGACGAAAACTTCTGGTGGTTTGCACCTTACAGACTCTAGGCGATTGGCTTAGAGAGCCTCAACACTGCTGTCAGATCACTATCCAGTAACTTGACTCAATCTGGGAGAAAATACAGAGACACCAAATATGTATTCCGGCCATAGTATTTTTTTCCAACTCAGGGATGCTCCTTAGGCGCATCACGCTACATAAGCAGTTGTATATTCTTACTTCCTTTTAATGCAAGTATTTACTTACCAAAAAAAAAACTTATAGGGAGCAACTTATCTGAATCCTTGTTCCAAGTTGTAGAATTGTTTTGTGTTGTTTCATCTCAAATGTATTGTCGAATAGTTTGAGCTATTCTGGAGCTTATCATCATACGCAAAATCAATGTTGTTTCATCTAACATTGATTTTATTTCATACTTTAATTATACCTTTTTTTGGTAGGTAAATATACTTAAATTATACTGTTTGTATTGTATCTTCCATTCCATAGTAAAAGGTGACAAGCACAAGTTCGAGTTTAAAAATTGAATTTGATCCAAGGGCAAAATAGTAATTGCAGGCTGATTTATTAACCGACCCATGATTGTCACTGGGATGACCGTGGATACCAAACAGCCTACAATGCAAAACCCTGCCCATTCGTTATCCAGGAAAACCATTACCAAACGGTGGATTACAAGAAAAACACCATCCCAATCCCATAGTTGTTCGTGAACTGGGACAACTGTAGTCCGGCTACCAAACGCAGCCTACCGTGCAAGGAAGGCTAACTAACAGAACATGTATGATGTACTTCCAAATCCATGGAGCTCAGGAGCTGTAGCCTCCACGTCGGATTCCATAGTCAATCGAGTGCTTTTTCGTTTTAAACTCACTCGTGACCCGCCAACCAGTCCACCAAGGGGTGTTGTGGAGCACATTGACAGTAATACAAGACAGACTAGAAAATGAAGAGGAGATGATGCACAAATTCAAATGGCTCAACTCGTGTAAATTTTCAACAGCAGTGGACACTGCGAAAGTTGTTGGGTTTTTGCATTATTTCATACGATATTACGGATTAGAGGAATCATACGAGTAAGATAAGACAAACATAAAAGATTTCAAGCCATAAGAACCACAAAAATGGTTAACTTTATTGTTTCAAACTTGAAAGTGTGACGAGTTCCTTCTTTATAATTGTTGGAATAGAGGCATAAGGCTATATTCTAGATTATTCTAAGTTTTTATCCATTTTTATTTTTGCTCTTGGATTAGTCTATCTATATGAACTCATATATTCTCACAATATTAATACATTTTTACCTAAATTCTATTTGTTATCAGAGCCAAACCCTAGCCTCTCAAAACAGTCGCCTCCCAACCAAAACCTAAAAACAACTGCCCCTCCCACTAACCCTAAAAAACTGTCGCCTTCGTCCCGTATTTGGAAGATTTGTCCAGTCACCATTGTCTCCTCTAGTGTGCTGTTCAGCGGAGTGTCTTTCATGTGAGTAGTAAGTTTTTTGTTCCCGTGTGTAATTATGTTCGTGTGATATCATGGGGGCCTCCAAAAGATCTCCAACCAACAAAGTCCGCTGACTCCCACACGGATTTATCTCTCACACACACGACGGCACATCATGTGGCCGATGCAAATTTTAAGGTATATAATCAATGCGTAAATAATCACGAAACAAGCTAAAAATACCCTAAAATCATTATAAACTGCAAGAGGACGGCATCAATTATAACAATAAAGGGGTCAAACCTACAGGGAGACAAATTAGACTCTTAGCACGTAGACTCATTAACCCTAGCAACATGCTTAAAATAACAAGAAAAAAATTGAGATATATAGTGACCAAATAAGAAATAAAAATTCATAAAATTAAATACAGGATTAAACTGAACTACAAAAAGAAACCAAAAGCACACGGATTTTGTTGAAATTTAATGAAACAAAATTACTTCTAACATGTTTCGGGTGGCTAAAATACACAAGATCAAATTAAAGGTCCCTAATCCGATTTTATGCTAATAGGAAAGTGTTAATTTTTTACTCTAACACACTGAACATGTAATCAGAATTGTAAATCTATAGCATGCAGAACACATAGCATATAAATTCATTCTCATTATACTAAAACTCTAACCGATGCGTTATAAATTTTAATATAAATTCTAAGCACATAAACACAATAATCCACTCTAAAAAAAACTCTTTTTCAAAGAAGACTTCCAGACTTTCTACACTAAGCATGCTCCCAATTCCATAGCTAAAGAGGCAATCAATCTTGGGCCTGAACAATCACGTTTTGGCATACACAAAACCTACAAGTTGTAACTCAAGACATTAGTGTAGAATATATAGCATAAAATCGAACCAAAAGAACATAAAATTCAATTAACGTGGGAAACAACCACCCTACTCCACATTGGGAGTAAATAAATTCTTAGCCTTGCATCGTTGATGATCGCATAATTAGAATTCTGGAAGAAAACGTCATCTTTGGATCAAAAAAACATGAAGAAAGAATATATTTTGAATTATTCCCAAAAATTACAAAACCTATGAATCTCCCAGAAAGAAGAACTCGACCAATACTAGAAAGGAGAGCCTACAAGATTCGATGCTTTCCTCTCTAAGTCCACCTCTATTTATAGTTGTCTAAAACTAAGTCCTTGAATCTAAATAGAATTAGAAAACACATTAACTTGTACACTAAGAAACTAATTATAAATAATATTAATTAATCTAGGACTAGAATTCTTCTCTTCTTGGCAACCTTCCTTCTTATGGAGTCTCCTTTTCCTTGTAGACTTCTTCATGCCTTCACCGAATCACCTTCCTTCCTTGTCACGTTTTTCCATTGCTTGGAGGGTAAGTCCCGTAGTTTTCCCTTGTTGTGCTCGAACTTTGTTGTGTTTTTCCTAGGATGAATCACGAGCTGGTGTCTTCTAGAAAATTTTGGTATGTTTCCTGCGCTTTCCAATGATATATTGCACGTTCAAATATGACCTTTGGATCTTGATTTATGGCCCACCAACGTAGACAGAGCAGAACAGAATAATTATTGGACAGTTTTGCCGACTGAAGTTAAAACTCGATTTTGTCCACTCTAGAGTCCGAATCGGGAAAAGTGCTCTTCATGGAAGTTGGAGTCCTCCTTCCAAGCTTTGCATGTGTATCTTGTGCGTTCATGGCAGACACTCCTTCCAAGCTTTGCATACCTCAAAACTTAAATCCTTATTCATCCTCAAATAAGCAGAAACACAAATTAAAGGACTTCGACTTCACGACAAAGTATTCATTTTAGGAAACAACTCATGATATGTATAAGTACAACAAAGGTCCATAACAAACCACGCATAACTCACTAACAAATATCCTCAATAAAATCCTACGTGGTCCCTCCATCAATTCCCAATCAATTTGTCCAACATATAATTTTAGGAAAATCAAATGTCACATAAGTCCCAAACCATCGTCACCGAGTCGTCAAGCAAGAACAAATTTAACTAACACCTTGCGTCAATGTATGGAACAAATTTAAGAAAAATCACGAACAATCCTTACCTCAATGAAGTCGATGTACACATTAGAAGGTCTTTGTCTTGGGTTGTAATGGGGCTTAGGACACAGTGGGATAAATGTGAGAAGTAGGGTCAAACACTACTGAACTCAAGTACTGATACACCCAAACTAAATGTAACCACTAACCCGACTAATGATAAAATTGACCACAAACCCAAGCACCCTCAAACTTGAGAATTTATGTACATGTAGAATCAGAAAAGAGCTCGTACTAGTTTTGTTTTGTTTTTTGATGTAGGCCACCTTTTTTCATACATATGAGACATAGAAGTAGTACACCTATTCGTGAATAAATTCTCAAGTTTGGTAATCTCTGAAACCAACCACCATACATACCAATCATTAGTCAACCACCACAATTTTCGCTTTCCCAAAATGCACCAATACTCTAACTTAGTGGCAGGGATGAAAAGAAAGCTAAAAAGAATATATGGGTTTAATGGCTAATGTGTATATAGGAAAAACAAAGACAAGAAAGGCTCAGAGTGGTTATCTAGGGGTAAAGTAGGGTAAGGATATATATATATGTCATGGTTTCTTGGCGAATTACGAGTTGTTGTCTTCTACAAACCGGGGTACGTCTTTAGGGCTTTCCATTGATATATTGCACGTCTAAATCTGATCTTTGAATCTCAAATTATGGCTCACCAATGTAGACAGCGCTGAACAAAATAATCACTGGACAGTTTTGCCGACTAAAGTTCAAGCTCGATTTTGTCCACTGTAGAGACAGAATTTGAAAAGGTGTTCTTCATGGAAGTTGATGTCCTCCTTCTAATATTTTCATGTGTATCTTGTGAGTTCATATCGGACACTCCTAGTTCAAGTTCTGATGTTTTTTGAAGTTGGGCATCAACATTGAAAATTTTATTCATGCCTCACTCAAAAATTGTCAATTTCACCCAATGATCATTACATGCACATAGAACACTACCAAAGCATAAATTATGCCATAAAAACACTAGATCATATCTAAATGAGTGTAAAACACATAAAACCATCATGAAATCATCTAAGTAAAGATGTACTATTTGATTCACATAAGTGACAAGTGCCTTGTTGAACAGATGAACAGGAAGAATTTTCATGCATAGTCTAACAGTCTTGAGTTGTTTCTGGGTGGCAAACGGGAGCCTAGTTGACTTCTTGAATATGTGAAACCCAAAAAAAATTTGATGTGAAACTCTATGAGGAATGATGTATGGAGAACTGTGTGGTCTTGGGGTGGATGTTTAACTCCATGGAAGCATCGGTCTACGACATATTTATGTACCACAAGACTGTGCTGAGTCTCTAGGTTTGCATCAAAAGGATATATGTGAATGTGCGCAATGACTCTCGAGTCTTTGAACTTCACCAGGACATTAGTCGTGCTTCCCAGGTTAATCTGGGAATATATGTTGCTGACTACTTTGGCTATTTGCAGAGACGCTAGAAGGAGCTATATTAGTATGAGCTTCTGAGTGACTTTAAATGCAGCCATGATGGTGAGGTTGAAGCTAAACGCCTTGATAGTCGTAGGACATATCAGTTCCTAATGGGCCTAAAGCCCGAATTTGAGTCTCTCCGCACCAGATCTTGAATATCACGCCTCTGCACTACTTATTTGATGCTTTTGCCATAGTTGACAATGATGAGAGACGGCGTGACCTTCTCCCTCCAACTACTATAGTTTTCAGGCCCTTTCACTTGCAGGCTGCTGATCAGATGGCCTTTGTTGTACATTATGGCCAATGTTCTACTCGTTCTTATTGCCAGCATTATCGCAAAGAGGGGCATACTATTGATGGTTATTTTTCTCTTCATCTGAAGTTAAAGAAGTAATTTGACCGGACCCGTACAGTTGGTCGAGGTGCAAGACGTGGTGGGGGTGCTCCTCGGGTGGGAGCAATTACAAACAATTTTGCTGAAAGTATGCTTACTGCTTCAGACTTTAGTCAACTTCAGTCTCATATGGCCCAACTTCAACCATGTCTCGAGTTGATGACTTCCTCTTTGGCTTCAGGTTCCATGACTGTTGTTGTTATAGGTACTCCTACTGCCCTTCATGGTAAGTTTGTTCATCCTGCTTGGATTTTGGATTCAGGGACAAACAATCATACAACCGATGAGTTGTCCACTTTTACTTTCTCATTGACCCCATAAATGAATCTATTGATGGGTCTTTCATCCCCGTTAAAAGTTAGGGTAATGCTCAATTATCTCCATACATCACTCTTTCATATGTTTAATATGTCCATAATTTTGCATTTAGCCTTATATCTGTGTATCAACTTGTTAAAGACCATAATTGTGCTATTGTTTCCTACCCCATTGTTGTTATTTGCAAGACCTGAGTACGAAGAAATTTTTTGGCAGGGGGCATGAGCATAACAGCCTCTACTACTTTGGTGATCTTCAATCGTCCAGGATATCTCCCTCCTTGCAAGCTAGTGTAAAGTGAACTTTCGTAAGCAAAATATAAACGTAAAGTTGGGAACTTATTCTTGCAACAACAAAACACACAAGTACACCAAAGATAATAACTTACTGAAACAAAATGGATAAAATTCATAATAAAATCGATGGAAATAATGAAGATGGAAAAAATGTGTTATGTCGTAGAAACTCAATTAAACAAGGAACATCAACCCCTAGCCAACTATTATTCTAAAAATGAATGTAAAGCAAAGGCTTAATCGAGCGCCTACTCGAGAATCAACACAAAAATCATAAAGTCAACCTACATGAATCATAAATGCATGCAATCTAGTTCTCTTCAAAATAAATTGAAGAACAAAGAGATTTCTCTTGAGTTCGTAACATAAAACAATCATAAAATTGGGGTTTATGGTTCGACCATTACATGCCTTTTTTATAGGCAAAGAATTGACCTAGGGATAGAACTCTAATTCCTAAATTTGAGAATATCCAAAACAAAATAATCTCTATCTTATCTAGTTTTAAGAATATCTCAAAACGAACTAATCTCTATCTTAACCCTGACGGGTTATCCCAGTGGTGAAGCGCCTGACCTCATGGCAGGGCCACGACCCCGGGCAACAGTACATCGGCCCCCAATTGGCCCGATCCATGTTGGGGGGTCGCTGTGCATGGGTTCCCTGTGGATTAGTCGGTTATTCCGATAGTTGGATATCACATGTTACCAAAAAAAAAACTAATCTCTATCTTATCTAGTTTTAAGAATATCCAAAGCAAACTAAATTCTATCTTACCTAATAACAAGAAAAGGTAATTAAATTTAATTCCCAGTTTCTGACAGGGAGCCATGACCCCACGTGCAGCATCCCACATGTTCGATTCGGCAGCCTCCACAAATTGCAGCACATTGACCCAAGGCGCAAGCTTCTAATTTGGCTTCCTCTTACTTCCTCACACCTTCTAGCAACACAATTAGTGCTTCCTTCGTCTCCTTAGTCCTTGCGCGAGTCATTTGATCTCCCATATCCTTCAAAGAATCAGCAACGCGCATGTGAGCTCGTACATTCACATCATACTGCTTCTTCGTTTCTTTTTGTTTTGTCGATCTCTAATAATTATGTTTTTTTCTCCAAAGACATTAGATTTTGGTTGTACATGTTTTCCCAAATAGAAGTCATACCCGTACAAAACTTGATGATAAGGCTGTTTACTGTATTTTGCGGGATATTTCTCTATGTCAAAATGGTATCGGTGCTACGATCTTGTCACTCGTGAAGATAGGCAAACGTGCGCGTACAAACGAGTTAGGCACAATACATACGGAAAAAATGTATAAACATGCCAAAATCGCACGCATGAAAACGTGTATATAGTATGCAATTTTTTCTGCAGAAAACATGAGTGATATCCGCACATTTTATAAAATGTGTGCATGCCAGGCTTGAAAGTCCAGCCTGCAAACCATGGCGTGCAATGTGAGCTGGCCCGCACCATAAAATTTATTTTTTTAAATTGTCATATAAATTATATTATTTTTTATTAAATAATCAAAAAATTAAAAAAAATAATTAAAAACGTGCGTGCCTCATTTGCAAGCGGGCTAGCCCAGTACAACATATTTTTATGCATGCCAAGCCAGGCACGCACGTTTTAAATACATGCGGTCAATGGCACACGCATGTTTACAAAATGTGTGTGTGCCAGGCTGGAGACCGTGTCGTGCATTGCGGGCTGGCCCTCACCACACGTATGCCAATCTCTAGTCATTTGTCATTATTATCACTCTTTGGATGTCACATTCTTGAAGTCTGTCCCATTTTTCCAGGTTTTGCTCCCTCTCGAGAGGTCCATGTTCGGCCTGCTGCGGAAGACATTCCCATTCTTCATCATCATATCCCAATACATGACAACCCATCTATTACTATTCACATCCTTGCTCCTTCATATTTGGCTCCTCCAGATCTAGTTCCCTTACAGTCATATTCTCGTCGGCCATGCTCCACGACACCCTCGCCAGAGTTTTCATCTGATTCAGGTACTGTATCACCGCCCATATCTCCTAATATTGTTGTCCCTAGATATCCTACCTGTGATCGACGTCCCCCTGATCGCTTGACTTTTACATGTTGTAATTACCACCCTATTTCCAGGTATATCTCTTAACAGGGTCTGTCCAAATTCCATCATTTTTTCATAAGTGCAGTTGACTCGATCTCCATCCCCCGGTCTGTCCATGAAGTACCCCAAAATCCTCAATGGATATCGTTAAAGTGGAAATGGATGTTATTCAGCACAATCAGACATGGGAACTTGTGGCACTTTCCCCTGGGAACGTGTTGTTGGCTGGGCGTTCAATGTGAATTTGGCCAATAGAACCATTGACAGGTTTAAAGCCCGACTTGTGACTAAAGGGCTCACTCAATTTTCTAGCAAGAATTATGGGGCAACTTTTGCACCTGGGACTAAGTTCACTATTGGCACACTTATTATCTCGCCTGTTGCTTCATATTTGCGGCTCTTATATCAGCTTGATATCGAATGCATTTCTGAATGGGGACTTATCTAAGACTATCTGCATGGATGCACTGCCCGGATTTTGGGCTGAGGGGAAGTATTCACGAAAAGTACGTCGTCTTAGAAAGTCTCTTTATCGTTGAAGCAATCTCCTCATACGTAATTTGGTCGCTTTAGCGATATGGTATTCACTTTGGGCTTTACTCGATGTCATTCTCATTATATCTATTTCACTCATCGAAATTCTCGAGGTCAGTATGTCATTATCTCAATTTATGTGGATGATATTATTAGTAGAGATTATGCACAGAGTATTGGTCAAGTAAAGGGTTATCTTGGAATGACTTTTAATATCAAGGATTTGGGCTCTCTCAAATACTTTCTTGGCATTGAGTGGCTAGGTCTCGCCGAGGTATTTTCTTGTCCCAGCAAAAATACACGCTTGACCTCCTTCAGGACACTAGAATGCTTGGGTGTAGGTCTAACTCTACCTACTCTCCTATGAATCCAAATTAGAAGTTGTCTGCAGATATGAGAGAGTTATTCATAGATCAGTCTGGGTATCAGCAGCTTATAGGCCGTCTTATCTATCTGACAAACACAAGATCAGATATCACTTTTGCAGTTAGTGTTATCAATTAGTTCATGCACTCACCAAGGAAAACACATCTGCAACCTATCATATTCTCCGTTATCTGAAAACCTACCCTGATCTCGGCCTCTTCTTTGGATAAGGAGATCAGTCTGAACTGTCCTACTTTACTGATGCTGATTATGTAGGATCAAAAGGTGATTGTTGTTCTACTTCAGGATTCAATCCTTTCGTGGGAGTCACCTTATCTCATGGAAAATCAAGAAATAAACAGTTATCTCTCGATTGTTCACTAAAGTTGAGTACCAAACTATAACATAAGGAATGCGTGAAATACTGTGATTTCGTGCTTTTTTCAAAATTCCACATTATACTGTGATAATAAGTTTGTTATTGTGTTTCCATACTCCATTGAGATTAATATTCACTTAATTCGTAAGAAAGTTCAATAAAAAATTTCCTCTAAGTTTGTCAACTCACAAAATCATATATTCACCAAGTATTGAAATATGAGCCCAAGTCCATTTCTAGATTATTCTAAATTTTATACAATACCTTTAATTACCTAAATTCTATTATAATGCTTGCCACGACAGGGCAATATCCTACCATGCACGGCATCTGAAATCTGAATTCAGCTGCTACTTTTTATCATATACGTACTCAAGTCCAACAGAAAAGTAACAGCAGGGGAGCAACAAAAAAGAGAAAGAAAAACAATAAGGCAGAATAATATAATTTTCATTCCTATGTACCCAAATTCTGGCATCCAAAGACACGTGCGGCTGGTTACACACCAATTCCAGTAATTTCTGCTAAACGTACACTGGATCACAGCCGTTACTACCTGGACAGGTCAGAATCTAAACAAAACTCCAGCACTACAAAACCACAAGGACCTACAATTCCAGAATACAGTACGAGGAGCCATGGAACAAGTTAGGGAAAATGTTATAAGCTACTAGAAGTCAAGTGTGTTTTTTTTACTTTCATTACCACGGAGAAGAAGCTATGGCTTCAAAATTACTTTCGGCATCTTGAATCTTTACTTCGGTTTCCTTCAGCCTAGCTGCCAAAACTGCAATTATTTCATCCCCCTTTTCCTTGGCTGATACAGCAACTGAG
>JAOWBN010189106.1:0-15966 GCA_028565015.1 Pinguicula moranensis | reverse complement strand
TCATTTGATCCAAGATTGGCTTCTTTCCATTCTATAATTTATACGGAGTGGTCGGCACACTCTTCCTTTGTACACGATTGAGAATATATGCTGCCGAGAGCAACGCATCTCCCAAAAAGTTTATGGATAGATTGGCTTGCACCATCATAGATCTAACCATGTCATGCAAGATTCGATTCCTATGTTCCACAATACCGTTTTGCTGCAGAGTATAAGGAATTGTAAGTTGCCTTACTATACCCTTTTTATCACAATACCCTTTGAACATAGTAAAAGGTATTCGCGTCCTCGGCCGGTCTGAAGAATCTTAACTCTTCGGTCGAACTTAGTTCTACTTCTGTTACGAAGCGTTTGAACATGTAAGAGCTTTATAACGATGAGACAACAAGTACACGCGTCCGAAACACGAGTAGTCATCGATGAAGGTGATGAAAGAAGAAGCTCCATGGCGTGCTTTTATGCTCATGGGTCCACAAATATCAAAATGTACTAGATCTAAGGAATGCGAGGCTCGAGAAGCCTTACCAAAAGGCTTCTTGCTAGCCTTGCCTGCTAAGCAAGGTTCATACACAGATAACTTAGCCTTAATGAGTCGGTTTAAAAGACCACACTTAGCAAGCTATTTAACCAATCTTGGCCAATATGACCAAGTCTAGCATGTCATTTAACAGATTCGGAATTGTTATCGATATTTGAAACTAGGGCAAGGGATGAATTAACATAATCATTATAAATGTTATCCAAATCAAGAACACAAAAACCATGTTTATACGAGCTATGACCAAATAAATCATCGTCGTATGAGATAATCAGTTTTTAAGGACTGAAATTAGACGAAAAAACCAAATGTAGCATAGCAACAACAGAAACTAAAGAACAACAACTCCCGGTACATAAATTGTGTCGTGTAACAGTATTGTATTTCTGCTACGAATCTGGAGTCTGTAGGTGCCAATATTGATGGCATCCTCGTCACTGCCATTTTCCATTGTTACGCTTCGTGTTCCGATGCTACAACGATGAAACTCGACAAAACCATCACAGTCATTCACTACGTGCTAGCTCGCTCGTGAATCCACAATCCATTTAGAAAATGAATTAGCAACTAATGCATGAGAGCAAACGTATAAAATGAGATTGGTGGGAGCGAAAGGTACTTTTTTGGCTCGGAACAGTCCCGAGAGAAATGACCTTTATTTTTTGCTTTCCATACCTTTTGTTCCTCTTAGGGTTGCCCCGTGAGTTGCAAAAACTTTGGCAGAGGATGCTTAAGCCCGTAAGGTTTCATCCTCCAGCTCAACATGCTTTGGTATGTCAGCAAAGGTTTTGATGTTCACGTCATGAGACATCAGGGTTTTGAAAGGGGTCCACCGTCTGTCCTCCCTTTCATCAGGCAATGCACGTATCACATTATTAACCTGCTCAAACTCAAAAAAAATTATCCCACCAGCATCGAGCTCGCGCAGCATACTACTCAAAATACGAATATGCTCAAGTACAGGTGCAAGGTACGAAGCCTTGTAGCTAAAATTTGGGCGTATTTTTCCTTGAGTTTGTCCCATAAGGTCTTAGACATGGGCTCCACGTCGTATGTGCCAATAAGTTTAGCATGCATGCAGTACAACATAGCATAACATGCACTGCGATCCTTATTGGCCCATGCTGCGTATGTATCTAGAGATTTATCGGGTTCTTCCATGGTGATGTGTTCTAAAACACCTTTTTCGTGCAGGAAATACTGAATCTTCCTGGACCAAATGTCATAGTTTAATCCAGTGAATTTATCACTGGAAGATAGTTCGTTGATCATGCTACGAGGGGGCATTTATGCAAGTATATTTTAAGAAGGATTATGACGTTCGAAAATTTCGCTAAACTCATAATTAAAATTCCCTAGGAAAATCTAACTTTCTCATATTGAAACAAATTCAAGCAAAAACACACAGTAACAGATACAGCCAAATAGATTGGCACTGTAGAATTGTTAATTGTAACAATTCGATGGGTTTTTGCTGTAGAGCATTTTCAACTTAATTTGTTCTAGCCAAGAAATTAGCCCAAATTAATTGTTAAAGTATAACATTTTGATTTTCTTTTAACACATAGTTAAAAGACTAATCTCGAATATATCAAAAGAACTTGAATGGAATCCTTAACCGATTCGGTTAGCACCCAGGCAGCTGGTTGGGACTCAAAGTCCATAATCGGGGACCAACGTTCGAGACAGTGTAACCATTCCTCGTGAGAAGCCCAGATTTCTGCTGGTGTCACAACGATCCCGCTTAAAACCAGCCCTAGACAGCCCCTCACGAGCATGATTATTGTGGACTTCTTTTGATAATCGAATTTTATGGTAATTTGGTTTTGATTAACACAAAGTTAATAAATATTTGTTGCATATATTTTGTTTTATTTTTATTTTTTTAGAAACTAATTCTAAAATAAAATAATATATGTAAGAAATAAACATGCTTGAAAAGCTTTAACACTTAGTCAAATAAGCATGCTTAAAATTTAAAGAACATATCTTTAAAATAAATCTTAATCATGCATTCTAAGAATTTAAATTCCATTGCACAAAGCAAATAAATTTAATTCCTAAGTCATGCATACTAAGAATTTAATTTAATATATATAATTTAACACATAAATTATTTACCCAAAACTAAATTGGACCTAAAAGAAAATTAGCACAAAAAAAATTGTGTATAAGATTGGGCCGTTTAAAAGGAATGCGGCCCATTCCAAATAATTTTTTTTA
The DNA here is from genome assembly GCA_028565015.1 of Pinguicula moranensis. Taxonomy (NCBI): domain Eukaryota; kingdom Viridiplantae; phylum Streptophyta; class Magnoliopsida; order Lamiales; family Lentibulariaceae; genus Pinguicula; species Pinguicula moranensis. The sequence goes on along the minus strand of JAOWBN010189106.1, from coordinate 13,205 downwards.
TTTGTAAAGTTGTTGGGCCGCCGAAACCTGCGGCCCAACCCATTGCATCCTATTTAAAGAGAATTTTTTTTCTTCTCTTTGTCTCATTTTAGAAGAAACGATTTCCTCTCCGGATTTAGGGTTTTGAAAACCAAAACAAAACGTTGTTTACCATCTCACGACTGTGCGAATCGCGCAGTCGTGCCGCTTTTCGAGTCCTCCATCGTCGGCCGTTTCTCTTGTTGCTCGACCGTCGTGTCGCACGTTTTCTGCCCAAATGATGAGGTATGCCACTGCTCCTCTTATCCTTTTTCCATTTATGGCGGTGTTTGGCTTCAATCGCCACTTTTCCGTCGGGAAGGTGGTCCTTTATGTAGGGCCGCGACGCGACGGATACGGCGCGGCACGTGACTAATATTTGTTGCCCCGAAATGCCGGAAAATACTGGATTAAGACCAGATCCATAGATCTGGGGAAAAGCGACTGCACGGGCTTCAGCTATGCGTCTTTATGCGCAATGGATGGTGGCGCGTGACACACACGCGTCGCCTCGCGTATATTTTATGGGAAAATGAAAGGCGACAGTGATACAAGAATCACTGGAAACGTGCGACTTTTTGTCTCCGACGGCGCGTGACTAACACGCGTCGCTGTAAACACGTGTCATGCCTGCGCGTGATCTACACGCGCCGTCGTGTGGCCGGACCAGGCAGTGGAACATTCGTGTTTGATTACAAAAATCGATATGGGTGGTTTTACTGAAAAAAAATTTGATTAGTGTTCCGGTAAAAATATTCGGATATAATTAAGTCCGGAAGTGGGCTCTGATACCACTGTGGATCGTAGATCCTGAAATCCTTAGAACATATCTAACAAATACGTTAAACAAATTCCGTACCTTTTGTGCGAAAGCGGTTTAGATCGTAGTCCTTCTGGTTGATTATAACACTAACGGAATCGGGGTTATAAAAGTCCTGATAAATCCACTAACTCAAATCTCTTCTCCGACGATGGCGAGACAGCAATTCGATAGAATTTAGACTGGGTTCTCAACACATGAGATATGTGATTTTCGCGTGTATAGAATATGTGCTGAAATCATCTATTTATAACATGCAAATCCTAATACATAATTAGGATTAATTAGCATTTAATTGTATTAACACAAAATTAATACTAATTAATAGATGTTGAACGTTCATAACGTTTTTTCCAACAATTAATATGTTACATCACCCAATGATGTATGCATTTACCATAATACCTTGCTATTTTTTCATCTTGTTTGGTGGCCCGGTTACAAGGGCGAATCCAGTGGGGGGCTTGGCTTGGCTCTAGCCCGGCACAGCCCCCACCCCTCCATCCTACCCCTAGCCCATGTCAACTCCATCTTTTAGTCCATTTGACCTTATTTTTCTCTAAAAAAAATTTGTTAGTATTATTAAATTAATAAATTTATCTGTTTGATTTAATTAATTTTTGCAAGAAAAATTATTTGATTCGTGTGTATACTAATTATATAAATGTGTGAATACCTAGAATTATTAGCTTTAGATTTTATTTGAAAAGCTTGAATTGCTTTTAAAATTTTGTTTCTAAAGGCTGATTATTTCCTTTATTTTTGATTTAATATCTCTAAAAAATTATTTCTGTCTCTAAATTTTTTTTAATACACTCCCGAAAAAATTTAGCCCCTCTTGAATTTTTTTTGGATCCGCCCTTGCCCGGTTAGTCTGGGGATTACACAATGATTATTCTTATTTATATGATTAATATAATAAATCTTAAAATGTATATAATTAATATCTTTTTAATTCTAATGTTTATAAAATAAACCCAAATCAACAATTTGCCCTAGTATTTCCTATCGTATCATGACTCTCGCCTACCGTTCTTGTAATCTTCCTTGCCCTCACCTGCATTTCCAACTCACTAACATCTGCAATGGAGGACATTTCTGCTGTAGGGAAGAAGTTGCCGGCTGAAGGTGTACTGGAGAAGCTTCCTCGTGCGGGACCCGGAGATTGAGAATCCAAAAAACCATCGGAGCATTGGAGAAGCTTCCCAAAATCGAGCCTCTAGTAATCGTTTTGGATGATAGTTGGGAGGACGAATCTAACAAGTAACAACCATGAATTCACAACATCCAATACCAATGTGATCCCTGATAATTCCGACGATGCAAACATGGATGCTCAACCTTCGGTTGTAACTCGTAGAGAGAATGGGGTAAACGGTTTCATTGTGGGTGGATAAGTGAGGATGCTGAAGATGATGTGAAGATTACAATTTAGATCAATCATGGCTTGATGGATTTGTCCTGGGGTTTATAGTTCTCTAGTGTTATTGTTGTTTTAGTGTTCTAGGGTCATTTTCAATTTCATGTTTCGGTTTTCCTTTGTTCTAGTTTGATTTTCATTCCCACTATCGTATTTTTGTGTCATTGTAGTTTGTTGTGGACCAATTGTGATGTTTCAATCTTTTCAATTGCAGTTTCGGTGGTGGACCGATGGAGTTGTTTCATTTTCATTCCCAATATCGTGTGTCAACATTTTGAATCATGTACTGCGATTTTTGTTGCATTGCAGTTTCAGCACGCATTTATTAGTACACAGTTGTTATACCTAAATTCACAAGAAAAGTTGTGTCAACAAATGATCACAATAGTTGAGTTCACAATGCTTAGTTGAGTCCACAAAAAGTGGTGTCCGAAAAATGGCTGAAAGCCATCCATGAAGTTCAAACTAAGCAACTAGCCAACTTAGACTAAATAGCCATAATTAAAGGTCAGCAAACCAACAGCATGCTCAAAACAATTCAAACCAAGCTAAGCAAAAGTGTAATTTGTAGTGTCTGTCCGTATTATCGGTGGCAGTGGGGTGCTATCCGCCACTGCCACCTATAATTTGGCGGTGGGCGAAATACCTACTGCCACCGACAACCGATGATGGCGATGGCGGTACCACTGCCAATACCTTCTGACTTAGAGTTCCTTCCATTAAATATTCAACAAAGTACATCAATGACAGTCATTTCCGGACTTAGAGTTCCTTCTATTAGCCGACAATGGAAACATCGAAACAGGAAACACTAAAAAGGAAGAACAACAAGATAAATTATAATGGCCAAACAAACTAGCACTGTGAGAAAACACCGAAAGAGGAAGAAGAATGAAAAACATTACCTAGAGATAAAACACTTATGAGAGGAAAACAGTAGCAAAGGATGGAGGGTTTTCTCAGATCAACATACGAATGCAATTTCCTTCCATGGAACGATAGCTTCATCCCGTCATGGCGACTACTTCTGGCGACAACATTCCGACCTGTCTCCTACATCTTTCATCTATGTAACGCAGCCCATCTCTTTTTACCTTTCAGTTTCGTGTTTATAATCAAATTGCCTATTTGTTGATGTTCTGAGATTAGGGTTATTGTTCCATCTCAAGTTTTGTATATATGTTTACATCTCTTCCGTAATTTTATCGGCTCGTGTCTTTTTATTGTTTCTAGCTTTAGATAATTGTTCATAATCTAAGAATTTGTCGGAAAAAGGCCTAACCAAACTCTATCGAAGGAAAAATAAACATGATTTCTCGTTTTCATTGTTATTTTGTCCAAAAATGGTTCAATTTCTTGTTTATATTTGTCCATAGCTTTTGACAGATGTAAGAATTGCACATTGTTGTAGGATGATGTAGAGTTTCTTGGTCCAACACAACTTATATTTAGGGATTAAGGTATAATTACTAGGCCTTCATACCCTTTACGTTTAACATCTCATACCCTCTACATTTATGACATATAATCTACAGGTTAACAAGGAGAAATAACTTTTAACTCAACATTGATGGGAACTTTGGATAGGTAATATGAGTTACCTGCAAGCATCTTTGGCGTGATGCCTACCTGTTCTTTTTGTAAGCTGTCGTTTGGTTGATATTCAATTTCAAGAAAGGAAAAAAAGTAGACAATATTTATGTGGACTATGGCTTGTTTTCTGCATTATTTTTTGGTTTCATTTTGATGGGGTTTGTGGCACAACAAAGCTATTTGCTATGGTGGAAGATTTTTTGTTGCTGTAAACTTCTATGATGAATTTATTGGATGTTGCATCATTCTTGATTTTTGCAAGAGTTTTTGTTGTTGTGTTGCCTACTATCCTTGCATTAGAGGGACAACTGCCAATCATTTCCACACGGCCGCATAAGCGTAATCAAAATCCGTCTCCTAAATACTTGATCTTTGACAAAATTTCTGAGAGATTGACATTCCTGGAAAGGAACACCCAAGAGGCTAAAAAGGAATGTTTCAAGAACTTGAGGATGCCTAACACAAAGCATTCTGTAGAACTTTGAGGGATGATTGTGGCTTGAAAACCGATCATTACGTATCACTGGTTGAGAATGTTGCAATCTTTCTACATATCCTTGCACACCGCCAAAAAAATAGGATCTTGCAAACTGATTTCAGATGGAGTGACCATACCATCAGTCAAGCATTCCATCAGGTGTTGCGCACTGTGCTTAAGTTGCATAGCAGATTACTTGTAACACCTACTCCAGTTGATCACACATGCGCTGATAAGAGATAGAAATGCTTTCAGGTGTTTCCTATATGACAGTGTTACCAACACTTTCACAATGATGTTTTAAATTGTTGGAATGTGTTGGCGCATTGGACGACACTTATATCCCGGGGCATATTCAAGTAGAAAACCAACCACAGTTCCGGACAAAGAAAGGTCATTTGCCAACAAATATCCTTGGAGATTGTGACACTCAAGGCATTTTGTCTACATGCTCTTGGTTGGAAGGGTTCAACTGTAGATGATCGTGTGCTCTGTGATGCAGTAACGCGTCCAAATGAACTTAGGATCCAAAATGGTAAGTTAAATCTGCTACGGATGAGATAAGGGACCACATTCAAGATGTTGATACGTCTCTTGATGGAACCAGTTTAGGGATAATTTAGCAAACGGGTCATGGAAAACCTACATTGCACAAGGGACAAGATGAAGTTTTCAGTTTGCGTTTATTTGCTTGAACTATGAGTTGTTGTGACTACTTCCATTTGGTTGCTTAAGTTTGACTGAACTATAAATTGTGCTTTGTTGTGATGAATGAATTCAATTGTTAAACATTCGATTATTTGAACTTGAGTATGTTTTGTTTGTCTCACCCTACAAGCTTTTCTATGTTGCTTATGTTGCTCGTATGTAGGGGGTACAAGTATAATTGCAAACCAGCCACGTTGACGAAAGGGATGAAGTAACCTTCGAGAGAGTTGAGGAACCAACCCTACCTGCTGCTAGGACTAGATCTGGCCTCACAACATCGTATAAACGGTCAAGTACTAACAATGAGTCAGTCGGAAAGAAAATAGAGGTTGAACCTTCGCCGGAGTCTACTAACAATAAGAAGGTTTACTTGACTCCGGACGAAGAAAAGTCTTTGCTAGCACTTGAAGGTTGGAAGACAAGCCAAAGATGGAAGCAAGAGACTCACTACAAAACTACTGCTTAGGTAAGAACGTTGGTGGAAGGGAGCATCGTTACGGTAAAGAATGTTGGGAACAAAATGCACAACTGAGGTAAGCAGTATCTCTTATTAAATAAATTTGCATAATGGTGTGGCAATTGATCCACAGACGTACGCTATAATTGTGGATTCTGAGGATATGTGGGCTGAATACGCACAGGTAAGCCACTGTTTTTTTGTGTGTATGCAGTCTTATTATATATTGTTTTGGGTAAAGATGCATTATTTTGTTTTGATAACGTATAGGTCAACAACAAGTATCTTGCACTAAGAAACAAAACTTTCACATACTATGATTTGTGGTGTGAATTACAGGATTAGGGATAAGACCATGCCGTGGTAAAAAGGGAACATCCTCCGACACCAACAAATGTCTTTGAAATCATCGATGACTACGAAGAAGGAATTGATTATTCAACTTAGCCTAAAGCAACTGGTGTTGCTAACAAAGCCCAATCAAGTATCGATGGTGAAACATATGTAAGCCATGGAAAGCGCCAACACCCCCCCACCCCCCACCCCCAACTAGTCAGTCCAGCCTAGTCTCTAAGGCCAGAGAGACTCTCTCAAATGTAGATGCAGTATTCCATTGAGTAGAGAGACTATTTTCCAAACAAGAGCAAATTATGGATGAGGAGTTGAAAATGCCAGGTTGATGAAGCATCTATAGGAGTACGAAGAGCTGAACCTGGAGAACATGGTCCACCTTGTAGATAACCTTATTAGGCATGATGGACAATACTGGTCTAATTTGGATGCAGAGGGTCGTGCTGAATTTATCCAGCTGTTTTGCTAAGGAAAATTGAACTAAGCTTTAAACTGGTGTATTTTTTACAATGTGGACTATTTATCATCTTCCAGGTAGGCTGATTGTTTGTGCTTTTTTGGTTTTATTGTGTAGCAACCTAGGTACTAATCTGTGTAAAAATAGGATGACTTTGGTTTCTCTTTTTGCCTTACTTGTGTTGCAACGCAAATGCTGCTTTGTGTAGTAATTGTGTTTTCGTGATTCTATTTTTTAGTTGTCATGATTGTGTATCCAACAGGTGTTGAATTGGTTTGTTGCATTAACCAACGGGTCTGATTTGGTTTGCCTTAATTGTGCTGCAATTCCGTGTGTTGCTTTAGTTGAAGTTTGTTAGTAGGATGCATTATTTGTGTAGTGTACAGATAGATGTTGAACTTTTGGTGTAGGAAAGGTTATTCATTGAAGAACAAGAGTTGCTGATCTATACATAATTGTCACTACAACGTTTAAAAATGTTAATATACAAGTGCATTCACCGAAGAAGGCGGCATTATGCACCCAATAAGGCATACTTATTGTGGAATATTAGGCGAAAATAGTAAAACCCAATCTGCATCTTCAAAATAGGGGCATAGGTGATGTCACTAGGTGAAGTATTCATTGGTGACGCAGGAAAATGTTTCACTTACTGCGAAAAGGCAGCAATAGACAGTGGGCTCCTCCTCCTCGCCATCAATGATGATGGGATTTGCTTCCCAGTCGCGATTTTACGTTCCTGCAACACAAGGGTAGATCTTCCCGGCGGATCTACCATGGAGACCGAAAGCGGGCGCTTGACTTCATGCCTTAGCCCTTCTTTGTATGCACGGGCATACATGCGCAATGAAACTTGATAGGGGGATTAACTAAATGACGGCAAGTGCACGACAGTTGCAACGGGCGTGCGGCGATCGATGGAGGAGGGTTTTCCATAGCAGCGGATGAAAGCGCCGAAAAGTCTGGAGAATGACAAGAACGAGATCTAGGGTTGAACACAGAATTTAGAAAATTTATACCTCAATTTTGAGGGTTTTTTTTATATAAAAGTACAACTCATTAAAGATGTTGAAGGATAGCTCGCCGGTTGTCCCTCCATACCAAATGGGTTCTTTCTCTCAGACGTTATCCCATGTGACCATTACCAAATGAGGGGTTTAGAAATATGTCCCCCTGTATTCCACCAATTGTCTGCAAAAAGGAAACATATCCAGCTACCAACCTACCTTTTTTCAAATATGTCATGCAACTTTCTTGCATTCATGACCTATTCACTCTCTATTAGAGTTTTGGAAAGCGACATCTAAATAAGTTTGTGTCAGCTTCAGACGATAACAAGATGGATTAATAGAAACTTGATCAATTTTACTATCCCTATATGTAGATAAAAAATAAAATAGAATTGAACTATTAATTTGCCCAAAAAGTAGTGAAATTGCAAATGACGTGGAATCACAAAATAATATTATCCACTATATTTTAAGTTAAAAAAACAAATATTATCCACTATATTTTAAGTTAAAAAACAAATATTATCCACTATAAATTTATCCGTATAAAGAAGAATGAATAAAATAAAAAGAAACAGTGTAGGATGCACCTCAATCCAACGGTCACCTTCGAACCGGATTTCCTGGCAGTGTATGTGGTGAGTTGTCTTTCGTCGGGCCGATCCGATCCGGGCAGGCATTAGAGTTCTCAAGATCCGACCCGAATTGTAGCAAATAAAACGTCCCAACTCCCATCATCCACAATCACCTCTCTCCTTTTCTCACTCTAGCTTGTTCTCTCTCTTAGACGCAGTCTTTCTTTGTGGCTCTCTTTCTCTCAGTATCTGCATCTATATCTCCCTGTCACGACTAATCTCATAAGCTTTTTTCACTCGATCCAATCATTCACTGTAAGTCATCGATGCTACAATCTGGATTTACCAACTATAGCGTTTCATTAACGATTAATCTGCATACGATATCAATCGGATTGAAGTATATGCAAGGTTCATGTTTTTTGTTTACTCCTTTTATTTTATCAGAATCGCGGCTATTGCTTCTCCGTGAGATTTGGTTTCAATTCGTGGAGATTGGAATTATATTTCTTAGCTGAATTTACCTATTTTTTTATCCTTGAATTTTTGTTGATTTAATTGTTAATTGATTTGAGGTTGATCGAGTGTCCGGCCTTGTTTCGGTGAATGCATGGTAAATTCAAGTTACATGAATGGCTTTTAGTGTTTGACTTTCTAATTGCATAGTTAATTTTGTATTTTCTGGATTTCAGATTATAGATATTGATTGTGCTGAACTAGTTTTAATCTGCGGGTTTCAGTATATTTTGCGTCCTTTTAAACGGGTTCAATTTGTTTTCAACTTGTAAGTAGCCTGTGGTCATGATTAATTCAGAGAGGCCAATAATTGTTTACTTGGTGATATGTAGTTTTTAAGGTGATCATGAGTGACGAAGGAGATAAGACATGCCCTCTCTGTGCCGAGGCAATGGATCCAACTGATCAGCAGTTGAAGCCATGCAAGTGCGGCTATGAGGTATATTAAGATCGTTGAGCTTCTCCTTTTTTAACTTTTGTGAACCTTGTGTCACCTGGTACCTATATAGCATAACCGCCATTGGAGTTTCTTTTCTTCGATTCTGTTAGAACTGAGATTTTTCCAAGTATTTTTTTTTCCATTTTCTCTTCATCAGAATTTTTTATTGATCATGTGTTGATTCATGATCACCTGGTACCGATCTCTTATTAAGTATTGCTTCTGTAAATGTGATGCTGAATCAAAAACAAAAAAGAGGATGAATCCTTATGAACTTTTTTGGCTGAAACTTATTAAGATGATCAGTTATTATATTGTATGAGATTGAGATGAAGGATGCAATTAGATTTCTTGCTCAGTATGATAGGATATGCCTTACGATCAGTTGCTTTATTTAATGGCAAATATTAGACTCGCATCATGGTTTTGGCAATTTCTGTTTCTCCATGGTCATGACTGAGCCTCACCATAGCTTCTTCCCCTTTCTCTCTCTGTGTGTAGTAACATCAACGTATCCATCTTTAGTTATTGGATGGCCTATTATCCTGAGGATTTCCTTATACTACGAGTGATGCTGCAAGAGTTGAGTGAGAGAAATAGGCCTTTTCTGGTTCTTAATTTCTTAGGCTAGATAATGTCCTTTTTGAAGAATAATTGTTTTCTTATTTTCTAGCTTATGATAGACACTTTACACGGGGAGAGCAAAGCTTTGCATCACGTGACAGCTAGGCGATACTTTGGCCTCTTGAAATAAAACTTTATAAGTTATTATGGGGAAAAGATGAATGAAAACTTTATACTTTTTTTTCGCCAAACATTATGTTGAAATGTTTTGCTTGTCCCATTTTTCCTTTTAAATACAATTCGAGTAGTGTATATGTTGAATATAGCATGTGTAGTATTAGGTGTAAATGTAGGTACACCAAACACCTACTCCACCTGCACAATGAGGACACCAACTCCACCTAACCTCACCCCCTTTTCCCTATATGTATCATGTATCGAATTGGATGAAATGTATGAAGTCTCTGTTTTCCAAGTAATTCAACTTGGTATCAGAGCGTTTTTCAAGCCCAGAGCATCACACACAACACAAAATTTGAAATTCTTCAAGCCCAACCCGTTGTCGCCTCAAATTCGTCGTCACCGCCGGGCATCTGCCGCCGGAAATGAACCACCGGAGCACGCTCATCTCGTACCACCCCTGATACAGGCCAAAAATGGCCGTCAAATGTCAAAATCGCGGCGAAAACCGTCGCGGGCGATTAGAATTTCACCGCACGGTTTTTGTCCGATCTACGGCGCGTCCACCGTCTTTTGTTCCGGAGACCGCCGTCGTCGAGAGCTTTCCGTGGCTATATCACACATCCTAGCCATCGTCGCGCACCGCCGCTGGAGCCAAAAATCAGAATCTTTGATTCTGGGAACTCGTCAAATCCATTTTCGTAAATGTTATTCCATTTGATCGATATTTGCGTTTTCGTGAATAAATTGAATATTCTATGTGTGGAGAAATGCCTAAACTTGGGATATCCCAATTAGGCATGATGTGAAGATGACAATTGATTGATTGTTGTTGGCAAGTTATAGAAATTGTGTTAATTACTGTGAAGTGTTTGTTGTGATATGGCAGAAAAGGAGGATGACACGATGGAAAAAAGGTTAGAAGCATTGGCAAAACTCGATCCTACTACACTGCAGCTTATCCAAGGGATAATGCAGGGGATGAGTATGTCACCGATGCCGATTATTCCATCTACCATGTAGGTCAAGCTTGACCTACCATCTGTTGATTTGAAACTGGATGGACGAGCCTCCTATGTTAGTTGGTCCCGTCGAATTGAGACTAACTTGGTGGGTAGAAAATTAGGAAGCTATCTCACAGGGGATTAAAAAAGTAAAGCGACTTCTCAAACTGATGACTGAAAAGCAATTAATTATCAACTTAAAGTATGATTGTTAAACTAATTAACTCCTATCATTGCCTCCTCGGTTGATGGTCTGGATCTTGTTAGTGATATGTGGGCTCGACTGAAAAAAGAATTATTCCGGAAAAGAAAATAAGATGCGGGTGTTTCAAATTGAAAAAGAGATTCGTTATCTGGTTCAGGAAGACAAAAAGATTGAAGATTACGCCGCTTGTCTCATCAAGTTATGGGAGGAAGTAGATTACTTCCTACATGCCTCGTGTTGTAGTGATCCAAACTGCATGAGGGCAAAGAACGATGAAACAAAGCAAACTATAAAGTTCCTGATGGACTTGAATTCAAAGTTCAGCCAAAGAAGATCCATCATTCTCTCTCAACCTACCATACCACCTCTTGATGATGCTATTGCTGCAATGATACAAGAAGAAAGTCAGATGGAGTTACATTCTTAGTCTAGTGTTGTCTCAGGTGCTAAAGCTTTGATTACTTCGACATCAACTACAACTACATGCACACCTGTTTCAAAGGGAGAAAGTCATAGTTGCTACAACTGCGGCGAAATAGGACATCTGATGGATTCGTGCCCACATCCGAAGAGGGACAAGGATCCTAGATGGCGAATCGGTCATGGACGAGGAGGTGGCCGTGGTTGGGGTGGCAGGAGAGGTGGAATTCGAGGAGGTGGACAAGGAGGTTATCGCACACATATGATTGTGGATATGGAGGATGAATTTGGAGGTGTAGGAGATGGTCCACCCATTGCCCTAGAAACATCCGGTAATGTGGCTCTTCACACGAAAAGTACGTATGATATTATTGCACTAGCATCTAGACCAACCAACTGCCCCCACAGGATGGATTTGCGACTCTGGGGCAAACATACACGTGGCAGGTACTAATAGGGAGTTTAGTTCTTATACTCCCCGGGAAGTGCCTTCCATTGTAAAAATCGCAGATGGCACCGCTCGACCAGTGGTTGGTAAGGGTACATTACAATACACAGACACGCTAACATTGTCCAAAGTTTTGCATGTCCCCTCATTTCATGTAAACCTTCTTTCTATTAGTGCATCTATTCTTGAATTAAACTGTAAAGTTATTTTTGATATCCCACAGGTGATCTTTCAGGAGAAGGGGTAAGGCATGGTACTTGGGTCTGGAACATGGCAGGACGGACTGTGGTGCATGGATCAGAAGGGCCAGGAATTAGCTCTTTCATTGGTAGCAGAGCAGTCTGAGTAGGAAAAGAGAGTAGTGGCCCAACTGATGCTGTTTTATAGACGATTAGGATATCCCTCATTTTTCCCTTATGAGTCTGTTGTATTCCAATTTATTTGCCCAAATTAAGGACACACTAGTTTGTGATGCTATATGTTAGCTCTGGCTGTAGGAGTTCTCACGTTTTTGATGTGGTACATTCTGATATTTGGGAGCCTTGCCCGAGTTTGACTTTTAATGGATTTTACTTTTTTGTGACATCTATTGATTATCACTCTCGTGTAACGTGGTTATATTTGATGAAAACTAAAGTGATGTCTTAGCTTGTTTTAAGGATTTTCACAGGAAAGTCCAAACTCAATTTGGAGCAATAGTGAAGGTTTTGAGATCTGATAATGGTACTAAGTACACAAACAAGCTATTTGCAGAATATTTGTCAACAAAGAAAATTCTACACCATACACTTGTCCCTATACACCATAAAAGAATGGAGTCGCAGAGAGAAAGAATCGTCATCTCCTAGAGATTGCGAGGAGTCTGATGTTTGAGATGAATATTCCAAAGTACTTGTGGGGTCGAGCGGTTATGATTGTTACTTTTATGATAAATCGACTTCCCTTACGGATTTTGAATTTGTATTCACTGCATGAGATATTGACGGGCACCCAATGAGATTGGATAGAGCTTAAGCCATTTGGTTGTATATGTTTTGTGCAGAATAATCGACCTGGTGTTAGAAAATTAGATCCAAGAGCCATCAAGTGTGTATTTATAGGATACTTAGTTACCCAAAAGGGATATGTCTGTTGGAGCCCAGTTGAGAAATGATCATTTGTGAGTAGAGATATTACCTTTTATGAGCAAGAGCCTTCCTCTCCTTTTGAGGACTCGCCGACTAGTGTACGACAAGAGGGGAAGATTGTCATGACCATTGGAGGTGTAGGACGAGAGTGGGATAGCAAGGGTATCGGAGATGAGTCACGGAGAGTGACCGAGGAGGAGATAGTGTGTCCCTCTCCCCCGCCGGACATAGGTGCAGAGTCGTGGAGTGACGTAGAGGAGAGTAACAGAGACTTCGTAGTTACGTCACAGATACATGAGGAGGCATCCCTTTTTCCCATATTTTGGTACCTTGCCGACCTCGACTTCGGAGACACGTGTTCCACTGCCAATCATAGATCATCTAGCTACCCCGAGGTGACATTATTCCTTTTCCT
>JAOWBN010189095.1:0-15968 GCA_028565015.1 Pinguicula moranensis | reverse complement strand
GGAAGTTCAGCTCCTATACTCCTTTAGCAAATCCGTTGAGTGTTAAGACAGCCGATGGCACTGATCGGTCAGTAGTGGATAAGAGTACAGTGCATTATACCAACACTTTGACTTTGTCCAAAGTTTTACATGCTCCTTCATTTTCCGTTAACCTCCTCTCCATAAATGACATTATTAACCAATTAAATTGTACTGTATTATTTGCTATACCTTTTTTTTTAAATAAGATTACTGCATTAACATAAATCCCCAAGAGAGTCATAATCCTGTTACAACTACCAGTGCACCTTTAGTCTAACACTGGCTTCATAATCTACCTGGTATAACAACATTTAACATTTAACATTTAACTAAATCGAAAGCTAGGAAGGCCCCATTTTTCTGTCCTTAGCTGCCCCTTAATTTTCTGAGGAAGATCTTGTGACTGCCAGTACATTTGTGAGCAGCCAGCAGCTCCTTGTTTCGCTAGTATATCCGCTACACTATTCCCTTCTCTGTACTGGTGCGTCACATGAACACGCAGACCCTTCATAGCATCAATCAGTTCCTCCCAGACTTCCCATAGCTTCCAAACACCACATGTATTTGATACAATCCACTGGCAAAGCAGCAGTGAATCAGACTCCAGCTCCACGTGTTTCCAGCCCTTTTGGTTGCAGATCCGCAATCCGTGGATTGCCGCTCTCATTTCTGCCTCGTTGTTCGTCATATGGCCTAGGAAAGCCGAGAACGCAGCTACATGGTTTCCTCTGAAATCCCTCATGACCCCCCCACATCCTGAAAGTCCCGGATTGCCTTGGCTACTTCCATCTGTGTTCAGCTTAATCCATCCTTGAGCAGGCTTCCTCCAACGAACCAGTGTAATTTTATCTTTGACCTTCCACTGGACTTGGATATTCAGTTCTCTCAGCAGGGGTGCATCATGTACCTGCATAAGAAAACTAATATCAGCTCCACCAGTGATCTGAGCAATCTGACCCTTTACCTCTCTCCACAGTTGTTCGATTGATGTCCTCTTCTCTTCAAACCTAGCCCTGCACCTGCACATCCAAAGACACCAAGTTAGAATAGGAGGAATTATGGATGTGAGAAAACCTCTTAACCTGTTCGTTTTTGTCATTTCATTCCACTGTTTGATCCTTTCCTTCCAAGTAGTAGGTTGTGCAAACGATCTCCTGATCACAGCAGCTGATCTGTTCCATAATTCCTTGGCCATGTTGCTCCCCGAGAGCACATGTTCCATTGACTCTTGTTCCCTGTTTTGGCAGCAGTGACATGCTGATGCAAGTTGTATTCCTTTCCTTGCCACTCTCTCATCCGTTGGCAGACTATTGTTCCACGCCTTCCAAGCACAGACTGCCATCTTGAGGGGCAACTTTCTGTGCCATACCATTGCTGACTCCTGCATATGCTCTCCTTTTTCTCTAATTATCTCCCAAGCTGATTTTAGAGTAAAATCCCCCTTAATCTCTGGCTTCCAGAATTGTACATCTTTGGTTCCAATCATCCTTGGCACTTTTTCTGCCTCCACCTCCCTAGTTATCTCTTGTCCCACCATTTGAAGTAGCTTTGTCTGATTCCATTGGTTATTTGATACAAAATCAGCCACACATGCCTCTTTGTTTGTGATGTTTTGAACTCTCCCTGCAATATATCCTCCTGTAAGCCACTTATCCCACCAAAAATTTGAGTTCCCCCCTCTCAACCGAATCTGAATGTGCTCCATCACCTCTGTCTTCATAGACATCGCATATTTCCAGAATCTCGTGTCCCCTTGCTTTGGTTGTCTTTCAAATAAGTGCTCTTTCCTATAAAATTTTGCTTTCAAGTACCTAGCTAGAAGACCTTCCTCCGTAGCCAACCTGAAGCACAACCTCATTCCCATGGCTTTTTGGAGCTCAGCCACATCTCTGACCCCAACCCCCCCTTCTGACTCAGGTTTACATAGTGCTGACCAGCGCTTCCAGTGGACTTTTGGCTTTCCTTCTCTACATCCCCAAAAAAAATTTGCCAGGAGTCTTCGAATTTCTTTTATGGTGCTTTGAGGTAGCCTCATAACTGCCATTATGTGCATAGGCAAACCTCCCATTACATGCTTAATGAGAGTCAGTCTTCCAGCTTGGGACAGCAGACTTCCTTTCCACCCTGCTAACTTCCTTCTGAATTTTTCTAGTAATGGATCCATCATCATTCGTGTAAGTCTACCAGTGTGTAAAGGAGCTCCCAGATAAGTCATGGGGAAGCTGCCTACCTCATATCCAGTGATCTGCATGATGCTCCTCTTCCTCACAAGGCCAATGTCAGAGGATAGAAACAATGCAGATTTTTCTTTACATACCGTCTGCCCTGACCAGCCACAATATCTATCCAAAACTTTCATTATAACCCTTATTGATCCTACATCCCCCCTAGAGAAGATGAGGATATCATCCGCATACATAAGGTGGGAGAGAGCAGGGGCACCCGTAGGGTGTTTAAAGCTTCCAACTCTCCTGTTTTCCCCCTCTCTATGCAACATTCTGGATAATATATCCTGCATAAGGATAAACAGATAAGGAGAAATGGGGTCTCCTTGTCTTAACCCCTTCTTAGCTTCAAAAAAACCAACTGAAACCCCAGCCATTTGGACAGAGAACCACTGCCCTCTTACACACCGCATGATCAGTTGAGTGGTTTCCCAATCAAACCCCTTGCTTCTTAAAACCATCTCCAAGAAACTCCAGGATACCTTATCATAAGCCTTTTCCATATCAAGCTTCATGATGATGTTTCCTCCTCTCTGCTTCTTATTCAAAGATTGAGTGAGTTCCTGAGCCAGAATTATGTTATCAAAAATACTCCTGCTTTCAACAAACGCCCCTTGTTCCTCAGCCACCAGCTTTGACATATGTTTTTTCATTCTCATTGTTATTACTTTGGCTATAATCTTGTGCACCACAGTGCATAAACTTATAGGCCTGTACTGGGCAAGAGATGCGGGGTGAGCAACCTTAGGAACCAGTGTTATAAGACTAGATGCAAACATCCTGGGAGTCTCTGTACCACCAAAAAACTCCCTCACAGCACCTACTAAGTCGCCACCTGTTATGTGCCATGTTGTTTTGAAAAAACTTGATCCAAAACCATCTGGGCCCGGGGCACTATTGCCAGGTATTGACCAAGTAGCTTCTTTGATCTCTTGAACTGAAGGAATGGCTCTTAAAGATCTATTCTCTTCTGCAGTCAGCTTATTTGGGGATAAACTTGCTAGTTCATCCTCCTCACAAGCTTCCACTTGCTGTTGTTCAGTCATAAAGTTTTCATAGTAGGTTGCTGCTTCTCTATGTATACCCTCTGTACCTTCTATCCACCTTCCATCATGTGTTTGTAGACGATGGATACTTGCCTTATTCTGCCTATATCGCAGGGTGGAGTGGAATATTTTTGTATTCTTATCTCCCCCAATCAGCCATGCTTTTTTTGTCATCTGTTCCAATCTCAATCTCTCCTTGTTTTCTACCTTTCGAAGCTCAGCCATTACTGCCAGGTATTCCTCTTCAATCTCCTCCAGATATCTATCCTGTAGGCGATGTTCCAGCGCTTCCACCCTCATCTCCATTTCCTTAATTTGCTGATCAACTCGCCC
Source organism: Pinguicula moranensis (assembly GCA_028565015.1). Taxonomy (NCBI): domain Eukaryota; kingdom Viridiplantae; phylum Streptophyta; class Magnoliopsida; order Lamiales; family Lentibulariaceae; genus Pinguicula; species Pinguicula moranensis. Next base: position 12,343 of record JAOWBN010189095.1, on the reverse strand, counting down.
GAATGTACTCTTATTCCATTGCTTAAGAACACCCCTTGTTATTTTCAGCTTTTGCCCTAATGTTCTCAGACTAGGCTGTCCTTGGTAGCTGGCCCAAGCCATCTTCACCGTAGATAGAAAAGAATTACTAGTAGTCCACATGTTTTGAAATTTGAAGTGGCGCTGTCCATACTGCGTAACAGGTTCATTCAAATTCAAAACTAGGGGACAATGGTCTGATTCATACCTCCGCATCAGACTGTAATAACTTGTCGCCTGCCCATCCAGAAAACCAGCATTCACTAGTACTCTATCTAGCTTTGCCCATGATCTCCTGTTGCCCATCCTACCATTACACCAGGATAACCCATTGCCAATAACCTTCAAGTCCAGGAGAGCACAAGCATCTATGCAATTATTGAACTCTGTCATTGGCAAAATTGGCCTATCTGCTCTGCCCCTCTTTTCCCTATTACTGCGAATCACATTAAAATCCCCCATCACTATCCAGGGATTAACTGTCTGCATCACTTGCAAGTAATGCCATAACTCCCTCCTTCGTTCCTTTGAACACTTCCCATATACAAAAGTCACCTGCACACTCCTTCCTTCCTGATTCCACACACCCGTGACAGCCTGCTCATGCATATTAATTATCTGGAATTCTGCCTCCTCTTTCCAAAACATCCATACCTTTCCACCTAAATGACCATTATGAGTAAAATGAGGTAGCTGGATTTGCTTTGATAGCCAGTCCATCCTATCCTCCTCATGAAACGGTTCTGCCAAAGCCAAAAGACTCACAGCAGAATTAGGAATCCACTGCCTCATATGTTTAGTAGACTTTTTAAGCCCTCTACTATTCCAGTACACCACCTGCGTTGGCATAGTTTTACTTGTACGCTTGTGTGGTCTTGTTCCCTCTCCTGCTCGATTTCCTGATTTCCTTTTTCGGACTCTGATGTCCCTTAGCAGTTTCCTTCTGGGCAGCATCTGAGTCATACAATTTTTGATGCCGCTCCCTAGTAGTCTCACTGTCCTCACCTTCTGAAATACTTCTCTCCACCTCTTCTACTTCCTCTTCTTCTGGATATTTGTGTGAAAGAGAAATCAGCACAATGAAATTGTGAGACTGAGATATAAAGCGTGATTAGTTGCACAAGAATTTACCCAAAGACTTAGTGTTGATTAGGATGAAACATATTCTCCTGTGGTGGATGCGATGACGTTTCGTTATTTAATATGTCTAAAATGCGTCTAATGGATGTTGCTACAACCTATTTATATGGCTCTTTAAAGAATAAGATTTATATGAAAGTACCTGAAGTATTGAAGGTACCTGAATTACAGAGAGGAAATTCCCAAGAAGTCTATTCAGTGAAGCTAAATAAATCCTTGTATGAATTTAACCAATCTGGTCGCATGTGGTAAAATTGTTTGAGTATAATTTTGATAAAAGAAGGGTATAATAATAATCCCAGATGTCCATGTGTTTTTACCACAAGATCTGGATCTGATTATGCGTTCATTGTTGTTTATGTGGATGACTTGAATGTAATTGGAACTCTCAAAGAGTTATCAAAAGTCATAAATTATTTGAAAAATGAACTTAAAAAACGAAAGATCTTGGTAAAACAAAGTTGTATTCAGGTCTTCAAATTGAGTACTTGAAAGATGGAATTTTTGTACATCAATCATCTTATACATTGAAAGTGTCTAAATGTTTTTACATGGATAAAGCAAATCCCCTGAGTACACCTTTGGTTGTGCAATCACTTGATGCGAAAAATGATCTATTTCGATCTCCATAGGAGAATGAGGAATTACTTGGTCCTGATCCTGAGGTACCATGTCTATGTGCAATAGGTGCGCTAACACATCTTGTTAACAATTCAGGACACGGTAAATCATTTGAAGAGAATTTGGAGTATGAAGGTTTGATGTAGGCCAGAGATGAAAGGAAAATAGATTTGTTAACTCATCAAACCTACACGTATTTTGTATGCTAGATGTATTTTGAATGTTTAGTTGTTAGATTTAAAACTATGGTTGTTTGGTTTCATTGCTATTCATCTTAAACTGTTAGTTGTTTGACGACCAACTATCAGTACTCAAGCTAGTTCAAGATTCGAGAGAGGAGAATTACCTGGATTATGGTAAAGCCAACATCGAGCCTTAAGAATGTGAGATTCGAGAGATGAGCATTTATGGGGACGGTGCCCGTGTGAGTGAATTTTATGAGGCCAATGCCTGTTGACACGTCATGCGAGATTCGAGAGAGGAGCATGACCATGTCAAGGGAGGACTTCATGGGATAGTACATCTCAGTATGTTAGGTACGAGATTCGAGTAATGAGTACCTGCAGCACCGCATGAGATGGTTAATTCCTTAGAGAAGTTATTGTAGGGACAAATCCAATGGACAACTAGGTTGACACATCTAATAAACAAACTAATTAACCATTCTCATATGTATACACGTAGAGGTGAAGTCAATGGCCTAGATTTACAACCAAAACGTTATCTTTTAATTTGTGTTAGTTTAATGATTGAACAATATCAAAATGATTTACTTAGTTTAATTTGTTTTCATGCATTGTAAGTTAGTGTGGACTCAACCTAAATTGATGTTTGCCGAAATTGCATGCAAATAAGCTATAGTTGGTGCTTATCTGCTTCAATCCTCGTGGTTTGACACTCGACTTTATCAATTTATTACTTGTTGTGACTTATACACTTGCAATCTTCGTTGATGCACAATTAACGAATCAACACAACAAGTTTTTGGCGCCATTGCTAAGGACTCTTAGTTTATATAATATCAACATCAAGTGAGTTGTGGCAAAATTGGATATTTGTTTTCTGTTACCTTACCTTCTACTCGTCAAGTGCATAATGTAGATGAACCCATTTGGTGGTGAAAATTAAGATTTGGGAGATCCAGAGACTGACAAAATCGCTAGAGCACGAAGAAAAGCACAAAGAGAGGCACGGAGACATGAGAGAAATATGGCAAACCAAGATGGCGAGGGGATTGTAGCTGAGGTACTAGATGAGGATGATAGGACCATGGAAGAATTTGCTTTACCTCAAAATGAGGATGAAGCACCATCTTTTAGAAGATCTTCTATCCAAGCTAGTAACTTTGGGCTAAAGCCAACAACCATTCAACTACTGCAACAACACTCGACATATGGCAGCTCTGCTACAGATCATCCAAATTCACATGTGAGAGCATTTGTTGAAATTTGTGACACTTTGAAGTACTTTTGAGTGACCCAGGAAGCTATCCGGCTCAGACTTTTCCCAATTTCCTTAAGAGACAAAGCAAGGAGATGGCTTCAGTCATTACCATTCGATTCAATTCGCACATGTGATGATTCACGAATTTTTTTTTTGATACAATTCTTTCCGCCTTCCATGATTGTAAGGATTTTGAGTGAAATTACTTCATTCAGGAAGAAGGATTCAGAAACTCTATATGAAGCTTGGGAGAGATTCAAGGACTTATTGAGAAGCTTCCTTAATCATGGACTACCTCATTAGAGGCAAGTGAAGCATTTTACAATGGATTGAAAAGCACCACACGGAGAGAAATTGATGTTGCGGCCAATGGTACTTTCATGAAGAAATCTTATAATGGGGCATATAACTTGTTGGAAGCGATGGCTAAGAATTGTTATAGGTGGCCGAATGAAAGAGAATGTCATAGGAAACAGCCGGGAAGTATGAGGTTGACAAGGTGGATGCATTGACAACAATTATGCCTGCTACGAAGGTACAAATGGAGAACCGGATGTCCCAAGGCACAACAGCAAAGGCCGTTATGATGGTGCATCAACCATCATGTGAAATTTGTGGAGGGGGACACCCCTCTGATTTTTGCAAGGACAAGACTTCAATGGATCATGTTCCTATGGAACAACTGAATTACATTGGCAACCACCAGAAGTACTCAAACAACTTTGAGACAAACAATTTCAATCCCAAAAGAAATGACCATCCAAATTTCTCCTGGAGCAACAACCAGTATGTCCTCAACCACACAAGACAAAACTCTTCACAATTTCAAACCCAAGGAAAAAAAACCTACATACACAAGGCCTCAGAATGAAGAGGTGCTAAACCAGTTGGTCATAGCCACAAACACTAAAGCAGACTTGATAAGACAGCTGGTTGCCTCAAATGATTTTATGTAGAAAACCAAATCAAGCTTAAAGGACCAGGCAGTGGCCATAAGGAGCTTAGAATCACAAGTTGGGCAACTAGCTAAGCAGTTGTCTGAGAGACCGCGGGATATGCTTCCTAGCACTACAGAGGTGAATGCGAAGGAGCAATGCAAAGCTTATCACATTAAGAAGTGGAAAGAAGGTGAAAAGAGACCCACAACAGGTACCTACCCTATGGAAGAAGGTTGAGCAAAAGAATGAAGAGGCACTTCCTCAACGAGAAGCTGAACAAAGGACACAGATCCATTTTCCTCAAAGGCTGAAGCAAGGAAAATTGGATAAGCAGTTCCAGAAATTTCTTAAAGTATTCAAGAAACTTCACATTAATATTCCTTTTGCAGAAGTACTCGAGTAGATGCCATGTTATGTGAAGTTCATGAAAGATATTCTCTTAAACAAACGCAAGTTTGAAGATTGAGACTGTAGCTCTTACAGAAGGCAGCGCCATCCTACAAAAGAAGTTGCCTCCCAAACTTAAAGATCTAGGGAGATTCACTATTCCCTTATCTATTGGAAACTCCACTTGTGATAGAGCTTTATATGATTTAGGAGCTAGTATTAACCTGACGCCTTTGTCCATTTTTCAGAAATTAGAACTGGGAGAAGCCCAACTCACAACAATATATATACATTTGGCATAGATATATCTAGAGATAGGCGGTTCGGTTGCCTGTCCTCGAACCATCGGTTTTTACTAGTTGCTAGTTTTGAAATTTTAACTTATAATTATAAATTTATAAACTTAAAAATTTATAAAAGTTAAAAACTTATATAGCTTATAAACTTTAAATTTTTAAAAGTTAAAAACATATATAACTTATAAATTTTATTAACTTATAAAAGTTAAAAGCTTATGTAATTTATAAACTTATAAAACATATATAACTTATAAAGTTACCAACTTTAAAAATTTATAAACTTTAAAAATTTGTAAAAGTTAAAAACTTATATAACTTATAAATTTTAAAATTTTTAAAAGTTAAGAACTTATATAACTTATAAACTTTATTAACTTATAAAAGTTAAAAGCTTATGTAATTAATAAACTTATTAACTTATAAAGTTATAAACTTATAAAATTTACAAACTTATATAATTTGTAAATTTTATAAAAGTTAATAACTTATACTTATAAACTTAATTAACTTATATAACTCAAAATTTTTATTAACGTATAAAAGTTAAAAACTTATATAACTTATAAACTTATAAAACATATATAGCTTATAAACTTATAAAATATATAAAAGTTAATAACTTATAAACTTTATTAACTTTTTATAAAAGTTAAGAACTTATATAACTTATAAACTTATAAAACACATACAACTTATAAAGTTATAAATTTATAAAATTTATAAAAGTAAAAAACTTATATAACTTTTAAACTTTATTAACTTATATAACTTTTAACCTTTATTAACTTATAAAACTTATATAATTTATAAAAAATATATAACTTATAAAGTTATAAACTTATAAAAGTTAAAAACTTATATAACACAAATTTTATTGACTTATAAAACTTAAGAACATACATAATTTATAAAACTTAAAGTTTATATAACTTATAAACTATATAAACTTATAAAACTTAAAAATTTATATAACTTATAAATTCTATTAACTTGTAAAACTTAATAGAATGGATGGATGCTATACTTTCAAGGGTGGTATGTATGGATGCTACTCAGTTAGCTCAACATAATAGCATGGAAATACATACTGCAGGCGTTGCCGTTGAGAATAGCACTACAAACCAGAGGGATCATCACATCAGCTGCATACTATGCCAAACAGGTCAAGAAATCTTCAATCATTTATTTAAATCCCGTAACATAACAGTTTCTATATGGTAGGGAATCCAATTGTGGCTTGCACAAGAAGGAGGTAACACACAAGATGTACCTAACCTCCTCCAATTCTGCTCTAACAAACCAACAACCTCCAATCTGGAAGCATGAAAGGCTATATGGATCTCATTTAATTGGTAGGTCTGGAAGCTAAGGAATATAAAGCATTTTGAAGGGAAAGAAATTAACATAGAGGATGAAGTGCAAGTTATACGGAGAAACACTTGGCTGGGGGTTAAAGCTAAATTTTTTTTGGCCAATTCCCTTGTTATCTAACCGATAGGATGTTACATTTTTTTTTTGATAAGTAATCAAAATACTGGGTTTCAGAATCACAGATCAGGGTATCCTTTGGGCATTCGGCTCGCCGACTAATCCCCACAGAGGTGTCAGAGCAGAATTATATCCAACGCGATTCGAACCTTGGACCACTAGGCAAACCCTGTGTGTCCAGGTCGATCGCCACCAGACCAACACCCGATAGGATGTTACAACCTGCAACTTGCATGCAATTCTAGCTGAAATACTTCAGCTACAAACCTCTCCATAGCAGTAACAGGTACCATTGTTAGATGAGCTCACCTCTACCCAAAAAATAAAATGTCTATAGCATGATCATACATAACTAACTGATTGCCTAGCTTATAACAAAGGCCTGCCAAAAGGGCAGAGCCACACTATTCAATGTTTTCTAGGAAGCTGCTAGGAAGGACACTACCAAGGATAAGTCTCCACCCCACCCCACCCCCAATCCAATTATTTACTTGATCTTATTGCTATTTGTTTCATCACGGTACAGGGGCAGGGAAAGATATAGGTTCTATACACTGACATTAGATCAAGACATAACCTTGGCTCAAACTCATTGCATGGTTCTTGACTCAAGTCCAGATTATATAAAATAACCAGATGGGCAGATGGTGGACAGAAATGCTCAGTATCTGTTTGATCTCAAATATGATCTCTATGAAGAGTAAGAGAAAGAGGGCAACTGCCATTTTAATGCAAGGATGTTAGGAAGAGAATGGATTTTCAGCCCATGATAAGGATGTTCCCCTAATTATTCTTTGAAGTTGATATGATATGCTTCCATGCTCAACTAGAGTACCACCTCCTCTATACAATATAGGGATAGCTTACCAAATATAACCAAGTTATGTACCAATATTCCTATATAAAAAAAAAGGAATTGATAAGTTAACAATCATGACATACAACTCAACATCAAAGATACTAACTAGTGGAGTATCTCTAGTGGTTCTGGATATTTTTTTTTTTTTATATAGTTCTCTTGTTTTCTATTTTCCTTTTGATCTTTTGTAAATAAACCTATATTACATATATATAACTTAGCTTATAAAAAAAATTAACATCAGTTCATATTTTGATTAAAAATGATACTTTCATTCTCTGGGGAGGAGGTGGGGGAAGACAAGGGGCCACTCTCCATCCCAATCCATTCTTTTAACATATTTTGTTATAAAAATATATATAAACTGCACTTTTGGAGACCTCTTGTACCCTCCCCTCCCCTCCCCTAACGAGGGATGCGTGTCTTGCTTTCAGAATTCAAAATACTTGTCCACTTCCATTTGTCCATATTATAAAATATTATATTTTTCAGAATTGACATTTAATAACTGATAACTTTTTTTTAGTTAAGAAATATTTATTAAGAATAAAAGAATATGTTGGCCCAAAAGCCTGCAGTCCAATAATCAAAATCATCCCATGACTACGGTTGGACATCTATGCCAGTCTGGAAAACCGTATCCCTTCGTGAGTGTCGCTGCTCCAAACTCAAAATCAGGATTTCTTCAAAGATCTCTGAAGGTTGTTTCCCTTCTAATTAGTATATTACTGCGTTTCTATGGAGCCAAGTTCTACAGGTAGCAAAGTGCCATATCATACGCCAAATTTTTCTCTGATTCCTCTTCCGATTCAGCATCATATTTCCTTGATAATTAATATGTGGATCAAAATGTAGGACAATTGGACGCTCAAGCTAGGTATATAGAAGATTCCAAAATTTGTGCGTCCAATTGGCTGCATAGGTGAGTAGTTGTTTTGATCCGTGTTTGGCATAACTTACTGAGCATTGCATTCTGATAAATTATATTCCTCTTATGCAGATTTTGTAATGTTGGGATCCAATTATGTAGAACGCGCCAATTGAAGGCTATAATTTTTTGTGGAAAAATTGTATCCCAGAGCGAATTGAGCAGTGCATCCGCCGGTAATATCCGCTCCTTTGACCTTCTTATTATATTGTATGCATTGTGTGATGAATATATATCTCCCCATTCATAGTTCCATAGCCAATTCTCAAGATTTTCCTGTGGAATATATTCTACCAAGTCATGTAATAGCTGCATCAGATCTACATTTTCATAAACAAATAGTTGCCTACGCCATGTCCACTGCCAATCCCACCTCCCATTTGTAAGCCTTAATTTTGTAACTATGGATTGAAATTCATCTTCTGCCACATAGTCTAATCTATTAAATTTTTCACATAGGCGGTTCTGCCCTAGCCACTTATCCTCCTAGAATAATGTATCATTTCCATTTCCAACTCTTCTGACTATAGTTATCATGAAACAATCATCCAATCTCAGCACCCTCATTATTTCTTTCCACCATATAGCAGATCTTGCATGTGATAGTCTACCTTGCTCCTCAAAATACATTGTTCTCTGCACTCTTCCATATTTGAACTGTAACAATGATGTCCAGCAACTCCCTTTATCTGATAGTAGTTTCTAGTACCATTTTCCAAACAAAGCTTCATTAAATGATTCTAATTCTATTACTCCCAGCCAACTATTTGGCTTTGGTTGAGTAATTTTATCCCATGCAATCCAAGCTACTTTCCTGCTGCCATCACAATCCTCTCCCCACAAGAATGATCTCTGCAATTGTGTAATCTTCTTTATAATCTGTTTGAGGGCACCACTGCAATCTTTACCTAACTGTATATAACACAGGTTCCCATAGGAATAACCATTGATAATTATCTCCTAGTGGTAAACCTAGGTACTGTGATGGCAATGTATCCAATTTGCATAAAAGCATGCAAGAAAATCTGAGGGCTTCAGAATCTGATATATTCAAGGCATATAGTTTGCTCTTGTAATAATTAACCCTGAGTCTAGATAAGAGTTCAAACCATCTGAGGATATTTTGAATAGCTTTGATGTCCTCTTGGCTGCCATTTCCAAAGATAATATTATCATCTGCGTATTGTAATTGATTGACATAACCTGTCCCCATAGGAAAACTAGTAAACATAGAGAGATCCTATGCTTTTTGTAGCATTAGAGTTAAGCCTTCAGAAGTAATTAGGAATAAATATGGGGATCCCCGTGTCTCAAACCCTTCATTGGCTTAAACTTTGATGTAGGGGAGCCATTTATAAGAACTAAATAGTAGGAGAAGATATACAGGCACTAATCCATCTGATATATTTAGTGTCAAACCCCACGAGATTCATCATTTTCAGTAGATAAGGCCATTATATTGAGTCAAAAGCCTTGTGGAAATTCACTTTGAATAGAGTGCATTTAACTTTTGTTTTCCTTGCTAAGTCAATGGGTTCATTTGTATATAATACACTATCACCAATATATCGCTCTTTGATGAAGCCTGATTGAGATTTTGATATCACATAATAGATAACTTTGTTCAATCTAATAGATAGAATCTTGGACAATACCTTATAGGCACAATTAATCAGTGAGATATGTCTAAAATTACTTGTATGATTAGTGGAACCCTTAGGTTGAAGAGAGATAAATGTAGCATTTAATCCTGCTGGCAGATGCTTTGAATAATAGAACTCTTGGATAAAATTGATGAAGTTTGTCTTGAGTATATACCAGTATTTCTGTATAAAGTTTAAATTAAAGCCATTTGGCCCCAGGCTTTTTTTCCCAGTGCAACTTCGGACAACTTCTAATATTTCATTAATAGTAAACATAGTTGTCAGATATGTATTCTCAGCCTGAGATATCATCTGTGTATTATTCAAATTCATATCTAAATCATGAAGTCAGATTCTGCTGTAAATAACTTTTCAAAGTATGACTTGAATTGTTGTTTGACTTCTTGCACTTCATCCTCTGAAGCCGGAGCAAGATAGCGATTATCTTGTAGGCTAATGAAAATACAAAAGTTGTAGTAGAATCAAGAACACAATAACTTCTCCAAAAAGTCCCGAGACAGTGTCCTCGATTTCCATTTATTTTCACTTCTACTACAAAATTCGATATTCAACTAAGCTCACAAACCGGACTTATATAGCCAAAGAAATCACTTAATTTCTGCAATCTGCCTTATTTAGCATAATTGCGCAATTCATTCTACTCGATCAAATCAACTAAAAGCGGTAAATTGCTAAAAATCCAAAAATCAGTTGACTTTAAGATTGATAGGAAATTATTTCTAAAAAGGAAAGATATAATGAAAATGCGCTTTCGAAAAGGAAAACATTGAAATTTGCAAAAATTTCGCTCGATGTACAGCTTCGTGTGCACTAGAGAGATGATTCCAACGACACATCACACAATCCATTCGGACACCTGTAGCCAAAGTTATGGATGATTAGCTCCAGATGCTCCTGCATCATCCACCTATGGAAGTAACTGGTGTTTGCATCATCCAACTTGAGCCATTTCATTCTTGACTGTTGATAGGTCATAGATATTTTCTTTTTGAGAAGACATCGTAGCCTTTGCCAACTTATTTTCCTCTCCGTTGCTCATCTTCACTCAGTTGTCTAGTATTAAGTATCATGTCCATATTAGATATCACTCTAGAGACCTGTTTAATTTGAGTATTTACATTGCCAAATACTTCCTTATTCCACTGTTTTAGAGTTTACTTAAGCCCTTTCAACTTTTCTTTTAGGATGTAACCCTTGCTACCATTGAAATTCAACTGTGGCCAAGTTGTTTCCACCAATTGTGTGAAACTTTGATCCTCCATTCATATATCAAATACTTTAAACAGGATAGGACCCCAATTCTTTATCAATTCAGATAATAGCAATGGACACTGGTCAGACACTGTTTTTGGTAGTGTTTGTTGTTGCAATGTTGGCCAAGTTTGAGACCGAGAATCATTCAACAAGATTCTGTCTATTCTGCTTCCAACCTTTCCATCAGGTATAGACCAAGTATATTTATGACCAAAAAGTGGCAAATCTATAAGCGAGCCTCTAATATGAAAGAGGAAAAGCTGTCAGTTTTGAATTAGGCACAAAGGATATTCCTAGCTTTTCATCAGCACTTAGTACAGAATTAAAATCTCCCAATATGCAATAGTGTGATTGTTGTATGCCTTGTAATTTCTCCAAGATACCTTCCCAAAGCTGTTTTCTTTGGTCCAGTGGGCAGGGGGAATAAACTGCAATAACACATATCTGCATAGAATTATTTAGCCATTCACCTTCTAATCCAAGGAGCCCTGGGATTTCCCAGCTTCTAAGCAACTTAAAAGATTTTGTTCGCCAATTGCATAAGATACCACCTGAGCTTCCAAATGATGTCTGAAACATCATTTCAATTGAAGCACTTCCCCAAATAGTAGAAATGACTTATCTGCTTATATCCTCCATTTTGGTTTCCTGAATAGCAATCATGTGGATATCAAGTTCTTCAATTCTTTTCTTTATGTCTAATTGTTTGTGTTTCATCCCTAGACCTTTTATATTGTAGGACATCAAATGACCCTTGTATCTCCCAAAGCAATGTCCATAGCTTCACTCACCATAATTGGTGCTTCAATCTGTTCTTTAAATAGAGTTTCATCTCTATCATTCATTCTTGAGAATTGCTCCAGTATCTGATCCTCTTTATTTTTCATATCAAAACCAAGGTGATGTTCAAACTGTAGGACTTCAAAAGCATGGTCATCTATGGTTACATGGGATTGATTGACAGGAGGGGATTGCTGCACTACTAATCTTTCCAAGAATTCCTTTTAAGCTCTAATCATGTCTCTAAAAATTTTATACTTCTTGTTTGGTCAGCCATAACCCTTTCTCGAGCAAATATCACTTGTGTTGGAATGTCATATGCCTTAGTTTGTTGGATGGCGGACTGTGGTTTATTAGGCTGGGCATCATGATGCATTTCTTCATGGCTCGGGGATAGAGCCAATGATGTGCACAATCCATCAGTGGTTGGCCCATTTGTTCTAAGCACAACAGAAGGATATCCAGAAGAATTTTCGTGCTCTAACTGTAACAATTGGTGACTTTTGTTTGAACTCCTAGATCCT
>JAOWBN010189084.1:0-15969 GCA_028565015.1 Pinguicula moranensis | reverse complement strand
CCCCCATGTTCAGTGCCACAACCAATAATCTCCTGTGACCGAAGATTCTGTAATAAACAGAAATCAACATAAATAAGAACTCGATAATTTAATTCTCTGGTCACATGGCTTACAGATATGAATTCGCATGAAAGAGATGGCACAAAGAGACAATTGGACAATTGTAGATTAGATGAAAGTTGTATTGTTCCGGCCCCAGTAACAGGTGATACGCCCCCATTGGCTATTTGAATACTATGTTTGGTTGGTTTGGATGTTTTAATAAGGTCCGTGGCAGTATTGGTCATAGTATCAGTAGCTCCACCATCAAGCAAACCACCGGGATGAGTTATGCTGAGATTTTAGTGGGGTAGAGTAAACTTTTGATGTATGTGTATTATTTTTTTCTGAGTCTGGACTGAAATTAAAAACCACGGGACTAACAAATGGATTTTTGCCAAAGTTTTGGGTTGTAGTGACATTTTGGGAAATGTTGGCCTCATTTGTATTTTTCGGAAAATTGATGGGTGTTGTTTGTAATTTGGCAAATTTGGTGGGACTGTTTGAGTGTTTTTGAAAAAACAGGGGTCGAATGGGATATTGATGGCTTTGCTGGGGATGTAAATTGGATGGCCGAAAGGTTGAGGCCTGTACCGAAATAATGGATTTTTCTAGAGGCATATCAGCAATTAGATGTTTAACTAGGGATGTATCAGTAATATGAAGAAGTTTAAAACTAGATGCATTATTACACGGGTTTGAGAATTCAACATTCTCACACCCGGTACCTCCACTTAGCGATGCCGTGGTTGCTGTGACACCAAAATCCTCCGGCGGCTGGGCTCCATCGTTGTCAGAGGAGGCCGCCGTGCTTCCCAAAGCGGTGGATGCAAGCCCCGGTCGGCGATTTCTATCCTTATAATACCACTCCGGAAATCCTATGTGTTTGAAGCACTTTTTGGTAGTGTGCCCACTTCTCTTGCAATCGTGACACCACAGTTTAGATTTATCCACCTATGGGACACGGATTGATAATTTCGAACCTAACTTGGTCGATTCTAATTGTGAGTTGCCGGATGGCCGTGATTTCACATCATCGGATGGTCTTTTTTTTTTATAAGAAAACCACTGCCAATTCCCCGCGTCCTGGTGCCTACGCCGCTCTGTCCCGGACTCAAAATATGTTGTCTAGCAGTTTCCCAGCGGCAAGCAGCGTAGGCGTGATCCACTGTCGGCAGCGGGTTCGTGCGTAGCAGGTCCCTTTTAATTCCATCAAATCACTATTGATACTTGCTACGAATTGGAATAATTTGATTTCTTGTTGAATTCGATCAAAGATTTGGACATCTTCTTCATATTTCATTGGATTCGGCATTCGTCGATCTATTCTTGCCAAATGTTTTGCAGGTTTGTATAGACATCATCCAAGGTACCCTGACCTTGATGTTGGTGGTTAGCCTGGACGGACAAATCAAATAATTGCAGTGAATCTTGTCCACTGCTAAAAGTCGTGACCACTCTTTCCCATATTTTGTATGCAGAGGGATATGATGCAAATCTATCCACTAATGTGGAATCCATGGCTAGTAGTAAGGTGGTACAAACCTGTAAATCAGATTGTTCCCACTTGGCATAATTCGGATCTTCCTTTGCAGGTGGTTTGGTACTAAGATGATGCAGCTTACCTTTGCAGGGAGGACGACTCTGGTTCCTTCATGTTTTGCAGCTCCAGTGTTAGCTATTGCGCCAAATCCTCCGAGGCGTGGCTTGCACTTGGTAAAGCAGCCAAGGGAGGTTGGTTGGATTTATCGTCAGTCATCTCAGCGAGGTAGATGATGATGCATTTACTGGCTTGATCCAAGAGATCGAGCTATACGCTCTTATATCATATTGGATTTAAGAATGGAGAACAAATAAATTTCTTCACACTTTTATTACTTCTGATATCTCTTCTTTTATAGGCATACAAAGGAGACGACAATATGAGGAAAGATCCACAATATGAGGAGACGACAATTGTGGATCTTTCCTCGTGTACAAACAATGGAGTAAACTTTCTGTCCCTTTTTTGTGGCCCAATTGAATAGTGTTGGTTGTTATGCAACATTTATTTCAACAGATTTATGCTTGGTTTGGTTTGAAAATGATAGGTGATTTTAAGCAGTCGCGCCAACTAGCCCAACATAAGGGTCTTAACAGAAAGGGGGAAGATTCTTGGAAAATGCTATGGCTATTGCCAAATATGGACGAAGAGGAATCCTCACATATTCAGAGGAGAGGCTGCAACTGTACAATAAATGGTTGAGGATGTTATAAGGATAAATATAATTATTCAAATAGAAATGTAAACTACAATCGAATACCTTAAGATTAAGGTTTTTAGTGAATAGTTCATATTTAATCTTGTCATGGTATCAGAGTCAGTTGGGACTTCACCGCTCAAAGTAGATCTAAGGTTCTATGAGACCCGCAACAACACTAGCCCAACCATATAAAATATGGATCTGTGAGCACGAAAGTGTTGATTGTGAGGTACAAGCTTACAATACAAGTCTCAACAAGACATGTCTAGTTGGACTTGAGGGGGTGTTGTCCTACACGGATAACATAAAAACAAAATATAAGGTTTTAAATAGAAATGTGAACTACAATTGACGGATAACATAAGGACAAATATAAGGATTTAAATAGAAATATGAATTATAATCAAATACCTTAGGATTAAGATTTTTAGGGAGTAATTTATATTTGATCTTGTCATGGTATCAGACTTAGGTTGAGGCTTCACCTCCTAAAGTAACGATCTAAGATCCTCTAAAACCTGCAACTAGCTCATCCATATGAAATATGGACCTGTGAGCACACTTCACCGCCCAAAGTAACAATCTAAGGTCCTCTGAGACCCTCAACTAGCTCATCCATATGAAATATGGATCTGTGTGCACGAAAGTATTAATTGTGAGGTACAAGAGTATAATACAAGTCTTAACAAAGTATGTCAAGTTGGACTTGAGGGAGATGTTATCCTACACGGATAATATATAGACAAATATAAGGGTTTAAATAAATTTTTGAAATACAATTAAATATCTTGGTATTAAAGTTTTGAGGAAATCATTTACATTTACGGAGCTAACAATGGTTGTCCACAAGAGGAAAAATGATCCCATGAGCTTTACTGGAATCTCGGTTTGACAATCCAGATTATGTATGAAACTCTGTTTTTTTTATATTGTAATGGCAGAGGTTGTAAATATTACACACACGCAGGGGCGGAGGCAAGGGGACCATGGCCCCCATGGTCCCCCAGAATTAAAAAAACAAACAAATTATATGATAAAAAAAATATTTTTTAAAATTTGGTCCCCCTTATATATTGTATGTTTCTACAATTCTGCATAAATTCCAACTGGATTGGTTGGTTTGTAGGTCACTCGATTAATTTTTCCACCCAGTAGGCTTGGGATCGAAACCTGCCAAAGTGTTTTTTTTTCTTCACTTTTTTATACAAATAAAACAAAAAAAATTGGCTGGCTCAATATTAGAACCCAGGTGGATAGCTACAGAGATACACTATATGACCACTAAGCCAGGAAGCATTAATATCAATTGTGAACATAATTAAGTATTTATCTATTAACTAATTTAAATAGTATATATTACTTTTACAATTCTCTTATATTGATCGTAGTAACTTTTTACATATCTGACTAATATTGATAATAAAATAATTTTTAAAAAATAAAAAATAAATTTGGTTATTCTATTTTTTATCGCAATATTTAAACGTGCCTACCTTTGAACCTAATTTAATCCGATCCGACCTATTCTATTTAAATCGAAAAAAAATTGGCCCCCCCTCAGCTATTTTCCTGGCTCCGCCCCTGCACACACGTATTGGGATTTTCACAACAATTGTGAATCCCTAATACAAAGTAATTATCTAAACAAATGAACTTGTGCCCTTACTCTATTATTAAATTGCCATACGTATTTTCGTAGAAATTACAATTAATTATATTTTTAAAAAAAAGTTTACGTGAAGTTGCTGTTTAGAAATTTTATCAAATTAGGCTGCGCACCTCATTGTACCGGTGATTGTAAATTCATAAAATTACTATACGTATGTACTTATTTATATTCTTTGAATATTTCCTATTGGCTACTTTTTTCATGCCTCTTTATGGCCTTTTATCCCCTTCACGACTTGGTGCCGACAAGCAACTCCACCAGATTTACACTCTTTGACGAGCAATAAACTTATTACCAGCGACAACGAGAAGCCATCCCCGTGTTGCTCATGCAATAAATTTACAACGTGATTTTAATAAAAATATAATTCAAATGAACTCTTTTTATTTTTATTTTTTGAAGCATCTCACTTTATCGATATTCGAATTAAAGGCTTCGATTATTTTTTTCCCGTTACTTTTTCTGTTAATTAGCTTCAACGCTTAATTTATAATAAGAAAATTCTTTTTTAAACATCAATAGAAAATAAAATAAAAAAGAGATGTATGTATCTGATTTGAAATGATTAGGATCCACTTAGTGCGCCCCATGTTCCCAATTATAAGAACAGATTTTCAATTGTTGATCTATATATTGGCAAAACGGATACAGTCATACAGCGCACGACATTTTTCACGCAAGACAGTACAAGTATTGGTGTTTTGAACAAAAATACCCCTCATAATGAATTTGATGCTGCTTTAGGGTTGGAGGTATTTTTGTCCAAAAATAATTTTGTACTGTCGTGCGTTATATCACTCCTGATATATTGGACAACCATTTGATCTTGATGTGGTATTAAAATGAGAGGGCTAGGCCCGAGCCCGAGCTCGAACTCGAGAGAAAGAAGAAGTTATATTAGAAACATTTAAAATTTTATACCCATAAAATTTTCTCTTTGATAATTTCACATATAAGTTTTTTGTGGCAAGAATTTCGAAGATAAGAACAAATAAGGAAAGTATCCTCATCACTTTTCGATGAACAATGCCTTTGCATAAGAATTCTCGCTCTCTAAAAAACATCGAAAATGTCAGCAACCTCGTCATCATGTGAACAGTCGAAAGATGCGCCACAATGGCGCACCATTTTCTCCGTAATTGCTGCTAAAATTTGTTATTTAGGGGGTCTAAGTGATGAGAGTTCGGACCATGTGCAACAATTCATTCTTCTATTAATCAGCAACCAACGATCACTTCTATTCATCGTTCAAAATCTGTAACCAAACAATTTTGATACTCTAATTAAACTTTTTTTATTTGCTCGATAGTATGCACTAGCAATTATTTACAACACTGCAATCGGTAAATTGTCAACTACGAGGGTAGATTATTAATCCCTAAATATTTACAATAAATGGATGCGGCGCGGGTTCTTGTGGATAATGGTTCATTGATAATTTATTAGAAGTGAGGGAGGGACAAACCGACAGTTAAGAAGGGGAAAATGGTGTTGGCAGTGGTTGAGGAGGGATATTGGTTCCGAAACAACATAAGGCTAATGAATGGGATGCAAATAAAATTCTGGACAGAGCCATGGTGTCGAAATGCATTTTAAAAGAGACATATTTTATTATTATGCATGATTTCTATGAAGAAGGAGACTACATTGCAGATATGGGGAGTTAGAAGGGGTGAGTGGCGTTGGGTGTGAGACTGGAGGCGTCAATTTCGGGTGTCGGAGGAGACTAAGCTGGCCGAGTTTCTTGCAGAATTTGAGCATGCAAGGTTGAATCGGTGGTCATGGCTTGCCTCACCAGACGGGCAATTAAAAGTCAGTTCTGCCTTTAGATGCATCCAGCGGGGGGTGGAACAGCGTTACATCCCATCATGGATGGCCCGTCGATCTGGGGTAAGCCTTCAGTTTCTAAAGTTTCTATGTTTCTCTGGTTGCTACTCCAGAAAAGTGTAACGACAGGGGACAAACTCATTCAAAGGGGATCTGTCTCTGTTGCTGCTGAGTGTGGTCTTTGTGGTGAGAGGGTTGAATCTGTATCACATCTTTGTTTCACATGCCTGACCGAATACGGCATTTGGATCCTTTGTTATATTTGGTTTGGCTTGACTTATGTGGGACATTATGATGTTGTCACACACTTCATGGCTCATATGGGGTTGGTAATGTTGATCTTGGTGCAGGATAGTTAATAATCATATTAGAATCTATATAAATTATTTAGATCGAAGGATCTAATCCTAAATGGAGACCTATAATGCTATAGATCTAATCTATAAGGATATTGGTGTTACATGCACTATTTTAATAATTTAAATAAAATATGTTTGCCATGTAAACATGTTATATTTTCAAGTTGATTGTTTCTTACAAGATTCAAATAAACTGTTAGTAACTTCTAAAACAATTTAAGGAAAAACGTAAAAGACCGATTTAAGGATCGTGGTTCACCAAAAACTACGTTCTTAACTACCTCCACGTTAGAGCTCCGAATCCGGACGCTCACCACTTGTATTATACCGTTTTCTCCACAAATATTACAATATTTACCAAATACAACCAAGAACTCGCAGAAAGAATCAACTCTTCCGTAACAAAACAGTCTAAAATCTCAGATCTGTCAACCAAAAGGTGACCAATAGTCACCTACACCAAATCAGCACTAAAAACAGCCTGAAACAGACGACAGAAGATGGAAAACCAAGAGTTCGCCGGTGAGAATCGAGATATTCGAGGAGAGAAGCTTGAGAGAATATTTCAGATAGAGAAAAAAATTTATGAAAAGTCGTCCATCTACGTCGACAAAAATATTATATATGTGTCCAACTTGCAATCCTGGCCGTTGGATAGAGCTGATCGTGCGGTCCTCATTCTGTCTCACTAAGGAATAACCCTGTCCGTTTGATCTATGTTAATTTCAACGACCCGGATCTCTTGACCAGCGACTCTTGAACTTCATCCATCCGATAACATTGAAATGAGCGGTCTAGATCATAACCAATTGTGTTTGTTCGAACACATTTTCAACCATCCGATCATTGTTTATCAACGGTCATAAACACAAAAAACAAAGACACGGATTCACCTCCAGAACATATAAACCGCAAGATCATATTACCAAATCAATGGTCCACATTCAAGTTTCATTAAGAGCATACACGTAATTACACAATTATATATCTAAAATAGTAATTTCACATATATTAACAATCTCCACCTTAAAATTACAATTTAAAACTCAACTAAAACACAAATACAAGTGGTAAGTTTTTGGACTCTTCTCAGTCCCTTCTCAACTAATTCAGTGCATCCCAAGAAGTTTCAGACAATACTTTCGTCCTACAGTCAATTGCATTTTCCTCAGTAGGAATTTTAACAAGTTTCACTAGTTTTTCAGACATAACATCTCTAATAAAGTGAAACTTAACAACAATATGCTTAGTTCTTTCATCAATTACTAGGTTCTTACTAAGATATATAGCAGATTGACTGTTAGAAAATACAGTAATCATAGAATCACATAATCCAGATTCACTTAACAAACCTTGAAGCCAAAGTGCTTCCTTAAATGCATCAACTAAAGCAATGGATTCGGCCTCCGTAGTAGACAAAGCTACCATAGATTGTAGTTGTGATTTCCAACTAATACAATTACCACAAAACTGGAAACATTAACATATAGTAGACTTCTTAGAATCTAAATCATCAGCAAAGTCACTATCAACATAACCACACAACCTTACTTCAGAACTATACCTCTTAAAACACAAACCTAAACTTGCAGTTCCAATTAAATACCTAATAGTCCATTTCAATGTTGCTTAGTGTTCTGAACCTGGATTAGACATGTATCTACTAAGTAAGGAGACATCATAAGCAATATCAGGTCTAGTAGTTACCATAGAGTACATCAAAGATCCAAGGAAGTTTGCTTAAGGCACATTTTCCATCTGTTCTGTTTCTGTAGAAGTGGTTGGACTTTGGTCTTTACTAAGTTTAAAATGAGAAGTTATTGGAAGAGATACAGATTTCAAACCATCAAGCAAGAATTTCTTAAACAATTTCAGTATATAGGTGGTTTGATGTAACTTCAAGTAGAAAGCATGTTGTCTGCTCCATAACCCTACTATTTGGCTTGATTCTGATGATAAATAATTTTGTTGATCCCCAAAATGGATTGATTAGTGGGGATGAGAAGCTTGATCACAATTGTACCTTATCACTTGGCCCATCGTGCTTTGGGCTCTGATCTAGACTATCTTCAGGAGAGAATGTAGCTTGACCATGCGGCCTCATCTGTTGCTACCATTGAGGAAACTAAGTGAGTGAGGGCCAATTTTTTTAGGTTTGAGCAGAGTAAGTTGAATCTGATCCGATCGAGTATACACGTTCAGATATTGTGATGAACCTGAAAAAGTCAAAATAAGTCAAATTCACCCATAAAAAATGTAGGATTAATATTATTATCGTTTTAGACAATATTTTTGATAAAAAAAACATGTTATTTCAGCAATATTTTTATTAACAAGTTGTTGTAAACAACATTTGTAATGATCTATTGTCTCCAATAGATAATTTAAAAACAAAATACCCCTTGACATTAAGGTAACAAAATTGTCGTCATAGATGAAAGGGGAGATAAGTAAAAAATATACTTCGAGCATGTTTTTGTTGGTTAGAGACCTAGAGCACCAATCGGTGCGTTTGTTAGTTTTATGTATACTGAATGATGAAAATTATTTTGTTTCTCGAGTTTTATATATATATTATGGATCATTGGGGTCGAGAGCTCGAATTGTGAAACTCCATAATTTAATCAAGACCTTAAATTAGTCTCTAGTCTTAAAAGTCATTAGCAACGAAACAACTAGATGACTATATCGACTAGCATGTGAATTAATGCATGATTATGTTTCATAGATCATTGATACGAGGTATCTGTTTAATCACATGAAATATGAGTGTATGGGGTATATGAATATTGGACTCGACCTATATTGACTTGTTGTATAGATTGTGTTCGTGTCATCAATAAAGTCATATAGTATTAATTCAGTTATCTGAGGTATTCATAATTTTGGGTGATAAATGTGTATTATGTGGGGTTATCAAACACATCTTTTGATCGAGGGGTTATAAAGGTAAGTTTCCCAAATATGCACGATTCATGATGTAAGTTATGGAATATCAAGATGATATTTTTGTCCATCTCATATTGAATGAGATTATTAATATCCCTAGGGCCCTTGATGCACTAATAATTGTTACGCATGCTTTTGTGATTATGAGATAGTCACATATTAATAATTATATACTGAAATATCAAGAAAGTAATTAATGGTTAAGGATGACACATTCCTACGTTTGACATTAATTATTGGATATTAAGTGACGAATGAATTAATACTAAATGGGATTAAAGGATCACGATGTATCTATGTTAAATCTGATCATAATACACTGCTAGATGTCGCTTATGATTTATAAATTATGAGTTTAATTTATTATCGATTTAGATATAAATCCTACTGGGTCGCTCTATCTGACGAATTGAAGCATAAAGAATTATTTATATGGGACATAATTAATTTTGCGAGCGGGTCAAGATCGGGACTAATTAATTCGAAACCCCGAATACAAAAAGAAATTGAGCATCGGTGGGACCAACTCAATTTATGGCTACGGGACTCGATTTAATCGAGCCCAACACATGAGGATGGAAAATGGGCTCAATTGGAGCCCAATTC
The DNA here is from genome assembly GCA_028565015.1 of Pinguicula moranensis. Lineage (NCBI taxonomy): Eukaryota > Viridiplantae > Streptophyta > Magnoliopsida > Lamiales > Lentibulariaceae > Pinguicula > Pinguicula moranensis. The sequence continues at coordinate 6,277 of JAOWBN010189084.1, read as the reverse complement.
AAAATAAATCAAATTGGGCCAGGCCCAATGACTTATTTATTCGAGATCGTGAAATAGAGATTTCACAATAAGGATCAATGTCGCGATTTCACTCTGTCTTATCTTCTCTACGGAATCTTCTCGACTGAACTTACAAGTGCAAGATTTCTCCGGTAATGAGGTTGCCAGAAATCACGCAAGGGTCTAGCAGCCACGCTTCTATTCGTTAGGGAGTGCTCTTGGTTGATGTCTTCTACTTTGGGGACTTCGTGGTCCACAAATTCCGTTCGGGTTTTGCTCGGGTTCGTCGACTTCCGACCAAACGAGGTAAGTCCGGTTATCTTCTTACTCGTAGAATATGGATTAAAATATTTTTGGGTTCGATTTCATGGCTTGGTCCGAAATTGAAAATTTTCAAAAAGTTAGAAATCAACCGTCATTTCCTACCGTTTTGTACTTATAAAAAAATTATTTTAATTTATCTTTTTTTTTTCAAATTATTTTAATAACAATATTAATTAAAAAAAATATGTTTTAATATCAATATTAATCAAAAAAAATTATATTTTAATATTATTAAGGATTTGGTCGATTTGGTATGCACGTTCCAAAATTATTATGATCGTTTGATACAGAGACAACCACAATTTTACACCAATAACTGGCAACTTTACAATAAAAACTGATTCGGAAGTTTGGAATTTGGTTAACCAACAATCCAACATGATATTAAACTGTAAAAAATTATTATATTAAAGAACTATAAAAATAATATATTAGGAAATTATCTTAGCTTACCAAAAAAACAATATATTAAGAAACTATTTGAACAAATATGAAAACAAAACTCTATTAGAATTTATGAAATTCAATTAATGATCTATAAAGTAATAGTTATCACTGTTGAATTTGAATGCAATGACCACAGTTAAAATCTCATTAAATTCTCAATTTTTTATTTTTATTTTTCAAAAGCACGTACGAGAATCGAACCCTGGCCACAAGTTAAAAACACTGACACTATACCAAATGATCTATACCAGCTATATGCTCTAGTCCAAAACAAATATAATTAGAATATTATGGGAGGATCAAACTAGAAAATATATTTTTTTTCATGTATAATTTTTGTTTAAAATATTGGGGGACCTTAGCCCCTACCCCCTACTCGAACGCATTAATATGTTGTTGTCCTAGTTGCATAGCTTTGGTTACATCGACCGTGACCTCACATTGACGGATTGGATATGGCTTCTGGTTGAATGTTGTTGCCAGTGTTTCGGGCCACCTTGCTTGAGTGGCGAGATGAGTAGTGTTTCTAGAATTAGTTGTTGTTATAGTTGATCTATTAGTCATTTGTAACGGTGTACTATAATGGCACATTTTTGTACATTAATGGAACTTGTTAACTGATAAAAAAGATTCCGAGAATAGAAATGATGTCTCTATCTCTAAGAAAAATTTCTCTACTTTCTCTCTAAAAAATAAAAATCTATGTCTTCATTATCAAATCATTGTGGCGCGTCCTCAAGCGCCTCTCCGCCCCCAAATCCAACACAAAAAGATTTGATCTTGGATACAACTCCAGCAGATTCAGATAAGAAAGAGGAATGGACTTCGGTGAAGCGACGCAATAGATCAACCTCTGCTCAAAATTGCATATAAAAAAAATCCCCTGCTCAAAATCCGCTGAAGGGGGACGCTGTTCCAAAAAGAAAACTTCTCCCCACCTTCATCAAAAAATTAAAAGCAGAATCCATCTCCTTCCACTTATCCATTTTCCCACCTTCCTGGCGAAAAAGGAAATGTGGCAAGTCTTCTCAGCATATGAACAAGTTTGCTTTGTTCATATGCTAAAACGAGTCAGCACTTAAGGCACCAGATTTGGTTATCAATTTACTAAGAACTGCTCACCCACAGCTACAAGTAAATCTGAATGGAATTTGGATTGACTCCTATAAAATACATGGCGTTGCAAGGAATTTGTGTCAAGTTCCTCCTGTTTCCACAGAGCCTATAGCAGGTGCATTATCTCCGGCAACCTCTGAGGAAAACAAATATGGTAAGATGCCTCCTATACAGATCAAACTGGATCAACAGGAATCACAGTGGCTACTTAAATGCCTCATAGGCATATCAACCCCTTTGTTAGATCTGGGAAGCATGAATACCATCCTAGCTGACGCGGGGTATGAGGAAGGCGATGTTACCATAATGGAAGGAGGGGAAGTGTTAGTAAAGCTGAAATCCCTAGAGGATCAACTGAGCCTTTTAATGGATGCAAGCATTTCACAGCGACTATGTTTACACTATCTTCATCCATGGCAACTATTCAATGGACAGTTTGCACACCCTGCGTGGGTGAAAGTTCGGGGAACCCGTCTACATTGTTGGTATCCAGCTTTTTTCGAAACAATCGTCGCGCGTATGGGAACTCTAGTTGCTATTGAAGACGAAATCCCAAATAGAGATGTAGTACGCTAGGCTCAATGTGCTCACTAGCTCAAACGAACCATTGCATCTAAATATTGATATGGAAACTGGTGGAGAACCTTCAATGTACAGGCTATTGAAGAACAACTCAACCAAGGAAGAGGTTGGAGCCCTGCTGATAACATTTGGAATAAGCGAGTAAGGACTTATCACCTCAAGGAAGATGTATGGCCAGCCTTACCCAGTAAAACAACCAATGATAGAGGTTGTGGCAAAGGCAACGAGGAGGCCAACTCCAATGGACATCACAATACTGTAGCCACTGGTAATGTTTCTATTTTGGAAGCAGCGCAATCCTTTGCAAAGTGGTGTTTCGAGGAAAATTGTATGAATAATCAGAGAACTAATTACCCCTATGCCCAGAAGGCACATGGGCCAATACACCCCCTGCAAAATAACTCTGACACCGAAAAGGCAAAAATAAAATCAAAAAGTCAGGGCTCGTTAATCAATGAGGAGCCTTCTGTTGTGGAAGCCCTTCCCCAAACAAAAGCTGATATGTTTAACGAAAATAAAGCACAAAACTTGGTCTAAAGGCTCTTTTACACACTGTTGGCCAACAACACAAGATTGTAGATGTAAATATCTCTACTCGAGAGGGGGTAAGAGTTGAACCATTGTATCCTACAAAAATAGCAACAATAAATTAAACTCTTCGAAAAATATAGACTTTTAGAAGTCCTATCTAGGGGTAGGCGTTCGGAAATCGAAAATCAAAAATGAGAATTTTTGATCTGATCCAAAATTATTTCGGAAATAAAATTTGATTTTCGATCTGATTCGTATTTTTTTTTTGAATTCGGAAATAAAAAATCGGTTCAAAAATTTGGAAATTCACAATTTTCAAATTTCAAAAAAACAATTTGGAAATTTTGAAAATTCGGTTCAAAAATTCTGAATTTTTAAATAATAATAATAATAAATATTGGGTAAATGAATAATCAAAGATTCAAAGATATTGGGTAAAGCAATAGAATTCATATGGCAACATCTTCTGGAGGATTTCCCTGGTGCAGAATCCTTATTCAGCCTATTTGATGATAACCCAATTTGGACACTGGATGGTGAAACTGAAACGAGCTCACCTTCTTCGCAGCCGAAGTTGAGTTCTCCAACGGGTACAGGTATTCAGCCTGATTTCTTTGAGGTTGAAACAAAGCTATAAATCAGCGGTATAAATGATTCTACCTTTGGGATGGGGGCCTATGTGAAATTGGAGCCGGGGCAAGTTCTTCTCCGGTCGGATGCTATGGCATCGAGGGCCGGATTGAGGGTAGGCCGACGACATTTCAGGGGGGTTAGGAGGAGGCCGTGGGGTAAATATGCGGCGGGGATACGGGACCCGCTGCAGAAGGGGAGTCGTGTGTGGCTGGGTACTTATGACAAGGATGTTGATGCGGCCAGGGCTTACGGCTTCGCCGCCTTCAGGATGAGGGGAGCCAAACCTTTTTCTCAACTTTCTTATTTGACTGATTTCTGTATTTCTCTTCTCAGATGGCGAGATCGAATAGGGATAGGGGTGATTTCCGTAACAATAATCCTTTCCTTGCCGTTTATTTATATGCCAAAACGACGTCGATTTAATGTTTATGAAACAACGTGGTTTTGAGCATAATAAGATTTTAAAAAAAATTCAAAAATTCAAAAATTCTGAATTTCAGAACAAATTTTCCGTTTTGAGCTGAATTATAATTTGGAAGTCACTTCGTAATTCTGATCCGAACCAAAATTGGAATTCGGCATTTTTGATTGGAAATCGAAATTCGGAATTTTTGAATTCCAATTTCCAATTTCCAAATGTCCACCCCTAGTGGTGGCCTTGAGCCCTTATGCAAGCCATAATGTGCTTGGCGTGTGCCGCACCGTAGTATATAAAACCTCTTTATAGGCGTGGCATATTTCGTGCCCACGCATTAAAAGGACTCGAGAAAAGGGATTAAATAACTCAATTTTGAGTTTAGTATTGATTATTACGATATTTTTAGGAGTGTCCAATGGAAATTGTGGTGGCTGTAATTTAACTTCACCCACTGTCACCATTAACACTGTTACGAAAAACAGTGGTGGTGGCAATTATTGGTCGGCAAATGGACAGACCACACTAGCTCGGTTCACCCGTTGTTGGTTGACGGGCTGAATTTTTCAATCCGTCCTGCCCATTTAAAAAAATAGGTGGGTCTGGCCTGCTCATTTATAAAATGGGTGGGTTCAGACCCACCCGTTCAACATTTAAAAAGCCCATCTTTAATTTTTTGTTTTTTAAAATTTTAAATATATTTTTATTATTTTTTAATAAAAAATAGGCGGACGAGCCAAACTCACGTGATTAAAAAATTGAGCCTCCCTCCCGCTCGCCAAGAAAATGGGTAGGCCTTAGCTTTTCAGAAATCTACAATTCACTCTAAACAGGAAAGTTGTCATGGCTTTTCAGGAATCTAGATCCAACTGGATGGGTGAGGGATATGACAATACAAAATAATTTTATGCCAGAGTAAGAAGCATAAGACTGCGAAACATAATACAGGGTTTGATTCTAAATGTACAGTTTATTTTGTTAATATGTGCCTCCACGTTGCGATGCAAACTTTTATAACTATTGATTATGCCTATACGCGTATCTTCTCATAGTTTGATTGAAAAATGTCTAAGAGCAAACATATTAGTTGCATGCAATTTCATGCTTCTCTTTTTTAAAGTAATAATGCATCATTTTACAAATGGGAGATTTAAAAATAATCAGTTCATCTTGAATCAAATTATTGTGTATGAAATTGCCAGTTGTTAGTATTGGTACTTCGAAGTACCTTCAAATAAATGGATGCTGTCTATGCTGTTGTGTAAGTTTATGGATCCATCCAGATGCTCGTCATTGTTTTGAGCTTAGCCGATAAAAGATGCAGGAGATGTTAAGGAATCCTCTGGAGGCAGAAAGGATGAAATTCTTGTTGGAGGAAGAGATGAAATGCCTTCTTCCAGTCAGGGGAACTTGGTTAACAGATTAAGAGCAGTTGAAATTGAAATTGATGCTGTTGCATCAGCAGTGAACTTCAGGAGAGATGAGCAAGGGAACAGCGAAAATGAACAGAGCATTGCACAGATGAAGGTTAATGGTCTTCAGTCATCTTCAAATGGTTTGACCCTTCAGCTTGTTCTTGCTGCTGAGCGACTAGAAAGCCTAAAAAAAACAATAGTCAGCATGATAAGCTGATTAGGGACCTCATTAAGGAAGAGAACAAGTCCAAGTAGCGGATGAAAGAGGTTGATAAAATAATTAAGAGCAAGAGCAAACGGCTGAAAAAGAATTCAGTTGATGAAGGTGATGATTTTGATGATATTTTAAATGCAGCTTCAACAGGATTTGTGGAAACAGCGAGTGGTTTTGATTCAAAAATGTACCCTGCAATAATAAGTAATTTTGGATCTAATGGAGGAAAAGGGATGTACTAACTAATTCGAAAAGGAATTTGGGCTCCTTTTCACAAGCTCAAAGGGTATTGTTGAGGGGGTTAGCATGAGTTGGGAAGGTTAGCATGAGTTGAGGGGGTTAGCCCCACCTGCTCTGTTGAGAGGGTTAGCCCCTCTGCTACACACCCTGCTTCAAAACCATATATACGTGTAAATTGAAAAACACAAACACTATGAAAAACAGCAAGAACTTTGAACTCTTTTCAATTCACTTCCATAGATTCCAAGTAGTACAGTGCCACAGTGTTTTCCGAAGCTTGTGCCCAAGTCTCCGTATAGGCATACCCATATGAGCTGCAAAGTGTTCCATGGAACCCGATTGCCCTATATACGTATAACC
>JAOWBN010189062.1:0-15972 GCA_028565015.1 Pinguicula moranensis | reverse complement strand
CGTTTCAGACATCTATTCATGAAGACATTCGTAATCTCCACATAGAGATATTAAGGCAATTCCACATGCATGAGGTATTATCTGATTTCATTCCCATACCTTTTTTATTTTCCCTAACATCATGAATAAACATTATTCAGATGGAGATGTCCAGTGTCATGGGATTAATCCTCGAAAATCAGGCTGAGATTATGAAAGAACTTCAGTCACTCAGAAAGGAAACCCAGCAGAGACGTCAATTACTGTGACTGCCAATGAAATCCTTGGTGTAACTGAGTATTCATCATGTAAGTGTGTGCTTCATTAACTTCTATGTTGGATCTCAGATCTAATTTTGCCACTGATAGACTGAACACCTAGGTGTCATGAGAATATCAGTTTCTGAAAAACTTGAATCCCGGAAAGCCTGCAACTTCAGTTCCCAAAACTCATTAGCCATTGATCTTCCATTGTTGCAAAACCCGTCTCACTTTGCACTAGCCGTGATAAGAGAATGAAGCCATGGAGTCTTGGAGTTGTTGGATCATAGGAATCTGATCAGGAAATGGCCTCACTTTGCAGTAGTTGTTCAAGGATATTTTGATGCGAGATTCTACCAAAGATTTCTTACACCATGTCCAAATGAAGATGGGCATGGTGGAAAAAGTGTTTCAAGCAGCAAAGAAGAAAGTGTACTTTTGGACCTTGCATAAGGAAAACGGGATCTACGCAAGTGTAGTCTGTGGCATTTGTCTTAATGTCGTAGTTGTAAACGAGATTTCGATTTTTCTTGTCACTGGTTACTGTGTTTTGAACTACCCGAAGTTGTCACGAGTCCTTCCCAGGCAATGCTATTCCATTGTGTTATTGTTGTTAATAGAGTCGGATTCCCATCCATCATAAACTTATTGAGTTGCTTGCATTGCTTTTGGAAGGTACAGTTGTGTTGTTGAAATCTAGAAGTAGAGCAGAAGATCTTGGAATTTACAAAAGTTCCTTTGTCTCTATAGTCAGGGGACACAAAATTGGTGGAATTAGGTGTAGGTTTAAACCTGAAAGCGGAGGAGAACCAAATATTTCAAAAATTAAGCCCTTACGCTAGACGTGCATGTTAGCCTAAATGGCGAAGCGTGCGACCTTAGATCTCAAAGCTTGCAAAGAGGTTGAGGGTTCGAACTCCCAGTGAGGAGAATTTGCTGTCATTCTGGGATTAGTCGGAGGGTCCGAAGGATACCTGGATAGGGAGTTGTATACCGAGGGGGTGCGTCCGGAATTCGGTCACCTAAGCTCAGGGTCGCGAACGTCAAGGGTGCAGGACACAAATTGTCTGTATTCGGGACAGCGGCACAATTAACTATAAAAAAAAAAGCTACTTACAGTGTTTATAATTGTTTTTATAAATTATTTTTGGTGATTCAATCACGATTTTTATTTTTTGAACGTTTGTAAAATTTCTTTTCGCTTTTACTTCGATGTTGGGAAAATTAATTAACCCATAATCCAGAATTAGGTACATAGGTACTTCTGTGGTGGGAAATAATGGTGACTTTTTCGTAAATAAATAAAATATATATTTAAGATATTTTTATCCTAATAAACATTCTCATAATTCAAAATTATACCTCCTAAATATTTTTTGAAATGTATAATTGAATTTTTTTTTATAAATATAAAAAAATTAATTATAATTAAAAATATTTACAAATATTATTATTATAATTTTTTATGTAGCACCACAATTTTTGCAAGACACAAAACGTTCTTCCACAAATTATTTTTTGAATTATCTCAAAAAACTAACTCTCTCAAGCTGCTCTTCGAATGTGGAGACTGGAGTGGAGATCTTGTAACCTAAAGGCTTCCTTTTCCTGGCCGTCCGATTTTGTAGGATTCATCGGTGAGAATTTGCACTCCGCTTTTAACCTAACGGTGTCGTCCTCGAACACAGCGGAAATTCTCCCAATTTTTCTTCCATAGCCCTCAATCGGAAGTTTGCCCTAAATTTTCTTTCATCTTGCTCGGCAAGCTGAGGATTCATTGGCGAAGCATTTTGTCACCATGATCTCTGCTCTTATCTTCAAGAGCTTTACATATTTGTGCCCGAGAAATACTTCTTTCCTGCGCGAATCGAGTGGTTCTTCGTCTCTGTTACTCCATTTTTTCTCGACCTCGAGGGAAACTAAAGCTCAACTCGTTGCCATTCCGGAAGAATCTGAACTCCTGCTGCGCAAAACACCCAATAAATCCGACCAAAATCTGTTGTTCTTGAAGGAGAATGGCTTTTCCGACGCCCAATTGGAGATAATGATTAAATCTAGGCAGCAACTGCTGTCGGCAAATCTAGAAAAGTCCATAAAGCCCAAGTTCAACATATTCCAAGAAATGGGCTTTTCTGCATCTGAAATTGTGGAGATCATCACTAGAGAACCGACGATTTTGTGTTGCAGCGCAAACAATCGAGTTTTCCCTTCGCTGATTGCACTGAAGGGATTGTTAGGTTCAAACGAAAAGGTGGTGAAGGTTCTAAGGAAATGCGGGTGGTTCTTGATAGAAGATTTGGATAAGAGAATGTGGCCAAATGTTGAATTCTTGAAGAGCTCTGGCATACCCATGGAACACATCCTTTGTCTCGTAGGTATGTATCCAAGATGCCTCTTTCTCAGGCCTGAAATTTTGAGGGAGCGTTTAGAAAAACTGCACAAATTAGGAGTTGAACCGACATCGAAGATGCATGTCTATGCTTTTGGGATGATCTGCTCCTTAACCAATGAACTGTTGGAACTCAAGTTGCAAGCTTTCCGGGATATGGGATTTTCAGAAGCTGATATTTTGATGACATTGAAGAAAGCACCAAAGTTGTTTATCAGATCAGCGGAGAAAATGAAGAGTATAGCAGAGCTCATTCTTGCTACTAAAAAGTACACTATATGTTCCATTGTCACAAACCCATTATGTCTTTCCTGCAGCATTGAAAAGAGATTGGAACCGCGGCTGCAACTTTTAGAAATTCTAGACAAGAGGAGTCTGATCAATAAATGGCCTGGTCTTGGAGTTGTTTATACATATTCTAACGAGAAATTCTGCGAAAGATTTCTCGACCCATATTTGAATGAAATTGGTGATGTCTACGCGAGGAACATTCCTGTAAGCCAAAAAAAAGAAGTTGGCCCACAGGTAATGAAGGGTTAATCACTTAATCTTTTCACTCAGAGGGCAAATCTTTCGGCTTTCCGTGGAAGGTGATTGAACAGGGAGAAAGGTACTTGCTGCTATTTAAATTTTGCTTAACATGTGTCAGTAGAAGAGAAGGCTTTGCAGATAGATTCTTACTGTGACCTACTATAAGACTATTACTTGGCCTCCATTCTCATTCAATCGGTGAAAGGTGCCAATTGATATGAACTCTTGTTTGTCATCGATAATTTGTACTCCATGCACACAAATATTTCAAAAGTTGGACTCGAGAATTGTTCCTTGTTGATGATGGCTTATTTGCATCTCATTTCTGTTCTGTCTTATTTTGCCGAAATTCTGAGCTTCCATTATTCTTTTGTGAGATTTCTTGACTCCCTCATCAATTTGTAGATTATCAGCACAGCACACACTGACTTATTAAACACTTCATCCCAGTCAAATAGCTTATGAACAGGATTATATTTGATTGGTTAATACAATATTATTGGTATATGAGCAAGTTTAGTAATTAGTACATTATGGAGGCGTGCTCTTGTCCAATTGCATATCTACACGATTCCTAACTCCTTAGTTGGCATAGATAGTCATTCTCATGTTGAGACTGACGCTGATTCACAAATCCAGCAAAATGGAAAGACTTTGGCAAAATCCTGCGTGTTTCCTCTGAAAATGAAGAGATGGAAAATGATAACGTGAGCCTGCCACCGGTTGTTGCATTATGTTATTCAGGTGCCGATAGCTCAAATGATCTTCTGAAACCCTTCACCAGAGAACACCCCCATACTGGCACAATGCGACCAAAAGCAGAATACAACAAACAATTGTTGTTCTAATATATTCAAGCTTGTCATCAATCTTCATAGTCATTGTTGTTTTGTTTACACTTTTTCTTGTTTTTTCTTTACAACGGAGATTATGGATTTTTTGGCTGCGGTACGGAGGTAATAAATCATGCTAAAGAATGCTGTTTTCTGATACATGAATGGATGAAATTTTGCAACCATGGCACCAGATTTTGCTTCCATGCCCTGTTTTGAGGATTTAATCCTTCTGCGTGAAGTATATATTTTCTCATCTGACTGACTACACAGGAGATGCTTGTGAAAACTTCCATTCTTGTTAAATCAAAGGATTAGATGTTAAGCAAGAAGCTCTTAATCTGTATTAACAGGTCGTGCCCTTAATGTCCACAGCTTGCTTTCCTCCACTCAACTTGAAGTTTTAGGAACTACATAACCTGACAAAAATGGGATGACTCGTAACATTAAGAGACCATGAGTAAGTTAATCCTCGTCGCCAGTGACAATTAAATGACAAAACAGTAGTATTAAGACTGTCCTGCCTCGTACGGTTCTTGCGAAGTGTAAGAAGCCGAAGTCTCTTTAGGAGTTTTGGATACGAAAATTCCTAAACCTTGTCCCTTTTTGCACAGCACCTGATATCCAGACAACAAAAGAAAGCAACTTAGGCTAAGCTTGGTAGCTAGACAAAAGGAAGATAATGCGGGGTTTCTTGTAGTTATCTTTATTTATCCCCTGTTTGGTACTCAATCCGGTGCGGTCCCCTGATCAGTGGATAACGTTGCGGGAGGGACACTGATTACTCCGCATTTTCTATCCCACCTACGATGCAGGGTTTGTAGAATCATGCATTTAGCCTCCATTGTGAATTGATAATTTTGGCCAGGATAATTTTCACATTTATTACGACTAAATACTAGATATAAATACCCATTGCAACCCTCATTTTGTTCTTCATCGATTTGTTTGAATCCTTCGGAATTGAAAGAAATCAAACACGCTAGGAGTCAAAATCTCCTCGTTCGAGTTCGTCAATGGTTTCCATATCTTGAGATATCTAGTTGCATTTTCTCAAACTCTAGGCGAAATACACAAGAAAAAGGTCCAAGAAAAATTCTTTGTTGATCTTGTCAGAAAATGCACATGGAGGTTGAAATTGTTTCAAGAATGTAGAATGTCGAAAGAAGATTCAAAGAATTAGTGAGATCTTCAATGATCTTCACTTTTTGCATTTTGAATAATTTATAGATACAAAAGGGTATTACATTTGGTATATGGATATATACAAGGTAAGATTTGGCTAATTAAAATCATAACTTAATTACATTTTTTCCAAAATTTGGGGGTGGTGAATCCCTGAAATTGTGGACTTGATCTTCTTCACTAACAACCTCCCTCAAGCAAATAGGCGGAAAAGCTAGCATGAGCTTGGCTTAAAGAAACTGGAATCGGGAAGTACTAAGTCCCTTGGTAAAAATATCAACAACTTAATCATGAGTATTGAGATATCGAATCAGAATGTCCTTATTAAGGACCTTCTTGTGAATGAAATGATAGTATACCTCAATGTGTTTTGCGTGCATGAAAGACAGGATTAGAGGCAAGGGCTAGAGCACCAACATTGTCACACCATAGGACTCGATAGTCAATAAGTGGTATCCTCAGTCCTGAAATAACATACGAATCCAGTATAGTTCTGCAGTGGCCAATGCCATGACTCTATATTCTACCTTTGTGCTAGAGCAAGAAACAACAGCCTGCTTTGTGGCTGACCAGGAAATAAGACATGATCCCAAGAATATTCCAAAGCCAGTAGTGGAACAGCGATCATGTGGGTCTCCAACTCAGTGAGAATCATAAAATGCTTGAAGCTGTAGTGAACCAACCGTATACCATAGTCCAAAATCAAGAGTGCCTTTGAGATATCTTAGAACACGCTTAGCAGCACTCCAATTTACTCAACTCTAATTCTAACTCTATCAGATAAACAAACAACCCTATCGGATAATACTAAATAGCTTACTAATTATCAAATACTAACAATGTTCATGATCTTCTTGCTTTTCAGAAAGACACTTTTAATGTAAGTTGTCATATTCTGACTTTAATGTAAGATAATTTTCATCGAACACCGCAAACATGTATATGCCATTATGTTTTCATCGTAAATGATCGGCCGATTCGCTTTTGGAGGGTTTTTTTTTTTTATAGGTTTCACTTTTGAAATGAAATGGTCCATAGCAAATGGTTCTCTAGTCATTTCCTTAATTATTTGATTGATACCTTTCTTGAAGTTTCTTTGGATAGCCTATATCTGCAGCGTTCAATGGATGCAGCAAATACCAAGTGCAATGTACCAGTACTTCATCAAGGTTAGAATTTCGTTTCTGCGTTTCTATCTGGCATTTCACATTAGTGTATTATTTCATAGTTAACATAGTATATCAACACTAAATTAACCACTGCAGTAATAAGAAGTCATGTGCTCCTTCTTGTTACTTGTATTAGCCATGATTCATTTTTCTTAGCAGAGCGACCTACATCTTGTATTTGAAACGATGTAGGGCTTCATTTCTTGTTTATCTTTGCAGGTGGTAACTGGTAATCAACATTGTTAGCTCATGTCGCTTGCAAGTTCTAGTAACAGGTTATCCTAAGTCATGCAGTTGGAACTGAAGGTTATCCCATTTCATGAATTTTAAATGGGTTGGGTCCCAAAAATTTATATTTCTAGCTCTGTTCCTGCCTTTGTGGGTTCATTTCATGTTGTGGGCGGCTTTTTTTAAATAAATTACTTCATAAAATAAACGTCTGTCCCGTCAATGATTGGAAAAATCAGTACAAAAAATCACAGTCCCTGTCTATCTCATTGCGTAAATTCGGTAGTCCCCATCCATCTACAACACTAATATCTAGTATATTCTCAATCTAAGTTAGGATTTGGGGATCAGATGTAAACACTCTTACTCTTATAATTATACAAATAGGTAACCAAATAATTACGTCATTTGATATATTGAGTTCCAGCAACTTCACGAATAATTGAAGCACTGTAATAGAACCATTTTGATACAGCACATTATTAGCATAAAGGTAAAAGAAATGTCAATGATGATCTTTCAGCTCCATTTGCCATAGACCATTTCATTTCATTCCTCGTATTTGATGACTTTTACACAGACTCATCTTGCATTTCTTCACTTTGACAAACCACAACTGTTTGTGCTATTGTCTAAGGTTTCTATTTCTTGCTCTCTCTGAATCATAGTTAGCAATGGTAATGCTCCATGCATAACCTCGTGAAATACACCATTAGACTCTAATTAATATTTTAATTAAAAAAAATTCTTAGCCAAATGGCTTACAGGTAATCCTGGTACTGTTGCGAATGGTATTTACTGGGGAAATGCACATTTCTGTTACAAAAGATATTTAGTAGGGAATTGCAATTTGGGTCATGCAATTTCTATTACAAACATTAGTAAGGAATTGCAATTTTCGATACCGCTAACACGATTAAGCACTCCTATTGACTGCCGCTCCAATTGAAATATGAAGATTTGATCCAATCACTGCCGCTCCAATTGAAAGTTTGCATACTTTCATCATGATTTTTGGAGAAGAGGAACCTGATCAAGAAATGGCGTAGTCTTGCAGTAGTTTATGGGTATTCTGATTAGAGATTCGACGAAAGATTTGTTTCACCTTATTCAATTGAAGAAAATGGTTACATCTAGGTAGCAGTTGCCATCATCAAAGCTAGAAAAGTTCCATAAAGGCCAAGTTCTCGATATTCCAGGAATTGGGTTTATCTGTTGGAGTTATTTCTGGTTTTGAATTAGTCAAATTGAATAAGTATGTTTCTCTTTGTTCACGTTAGTTGTACGAGTCTTAAGGAGGATTTAGTCCTCATCACTTTCTGTTTTCCTTGCTTCTGTAAGGTTATATATTAGCCACTCATTTATGAAATAAATCATTCAGTTCAATACATTCTCTGTTTTACAACACTTGGTATCGGAGCGACCTAGGGAACTTGAGTGAAGTGTGAGCGTGAGTGAAAATAGAGTGAAGGTAAGCTTTGGTGGGTGTGAGTGAAACACTTGAAAATGTCTACCGCAGAAAACTTTGTGAGTCCCTCCATTCCTAAATTTGATGGATACTACGATTGGTAGTCCACAACTATGGAGAGTTTCCTAAGAAGCAAAGAATTGTGGAAGAAGGAATTCCTACAACTAGGAATTCTAATGGAAGTGATGCGCAGAAGAAAACAATAGAGGAGGCCAAGCTCAAGGATCTGAAGTGCAAGAATTACATGTTCCAAACAATTGGCAGAGAGATCTTGGAAACAATTTTGGACAAAGAGACATCTAAAGCAATTTGGTTGGCAATGAAGCAAAAGTATCAAGGATCCACAAAGGTAAAAAGAGCTCAACTTCAATCTTTGAGAAGGGAGTTTGAGCTGCTTACTATGCAAGAAGGAGAAAAAGTGGACAACTTTATGGGACGAACCTTAACAGTGGTAAACAAAATGAAGGCACAAGATGAGAAGATAGAGCAAAGCACAATTGTAAGTAAGATACTCAGATCATTGACACAAAAATTCAATTATGTTGTCTGCTCAATTGAGGAATCAAATGACCTGAGTAATCTGAGTATTGATGAACTACATGGAAGTCTTCTTGTGCATGAACAAAGAATGCAGGGACAGCAACAAGAAGAGCAAGCCTTAAAAGTTGCGCAGATAAATGGTTTTGGCCGAGGAAGAGGCAGAGGAAGACGTGGTAGAGGCAGAGAAAGGCAATTTGTGAATAGACAGACCATTGAATGCTATAAATGTCACAAGTTGGGACATTTTCAAGATGAATGTCCAGACTGGGAAAAAGGAGCAAATTTTGCAGAAGGTGAAGATGATGAAATCTTGCTAATGGCATACACTGAATTTCCTCAAGCACAAAGAGAAGATGTATGGTTTCTTGACTCCGGATGCAGCAACCATATGACAGGAAACAAGCATTGGTTTGTAGACATTGAAGAAAACTTTACTCGGACAGTAAAGCTTGGAAATGGAACAAGGTTGACAGTGACTGGAAGGGGCAAGGTGAAGTTGCATCTAAATGGGCTAACTCAGGTACTATCTGATGTATATTATGTTCCTGAGTTAAAGAACAATTTGATGAGTCTAGGACAGCTTCAAGAAAAGGGATTGGCTATATTAATTCAGAATAACACTTGCAAAAATTTTCACCAGCGTAGGGGAGTGATCATGCAGACTGATATGAGTAGAAATAGGATGTTTTATGTTTCAGCTGCTATGTTTTCAGCAGAAGCATCTCTATGCCTCAAAACTGAAATTACATCAGAGAAGGAATCCTACATGTGGCATTGTAGATTTGGACACTTGAATTACACTAGTCTGAAAGTTCTTGCTGACAAAGAGATGGTAAGTGGACTGCACACTTTGAAAATTCCAGAAAAACTATGTGTTGTAAGCTTAACTGGCAAGCAACACATAATATATGTGCCAAAGAAAACAGTCTAGAGAGCATCAAAACCACTTCAGCTTATACACTCAGACATATGTGGAACAATTAAACTAGCTTCAAATCATGAGAAAAGGTACTTCCTAAGCTTCATTGATGATCTAACACGAAAATCTTGGGTTTATTTCCTGCAAGAAAAATCGGAAGCACTTTCTCTCTTCAAGGTACTCAAAGCATGTGTTGAAAAGGAGATAGGAGATTCTATAATTTGCTTGAGAACAAACAGAGAAGGCGAATTCTGCTCAAAGGAATTTGAGGAATTTTGTAAGGCACAGGGCATTAGCAGACAACTAACAACAGCCTTCACCCATAAGCAAAATGGAGTTGCTGAGAGGAAAAACAGAACCATCATGAATTTTGTTTTAGCAATGCTAGTGGAGAAAAAGGTTCCAAAAACCTTTTGGGTTGAAGCTGTGCGATAGTGTGTTCACATTCAGAATCATTGTCCAACCGCAGCTGTTGAAAACAAAACACCTAAGGAAGCATGGAGTGGTAAGAAACATGCAGTGAACCATTTCAAAATTTTTGGATGCCTAGCAAATGTCCACATACCTTATCAGAAAAGAAGCAATCTGGATGACAAGAGCAAAAGGAGTGTATTTCTTGGAGTTGAGACTATACGATCCAGTGTCTTAAAAGATTGTTATTAGCAAAGATGTGGTGTTTGAAGAAGGTGAAGAATGGGACTAGAATAAAGAAGGAACTAAGTGTGATGTACTGGAGTGGGAAGATGAAGGTGAAATGTATGATGAGGTTGTTGTTGAAGAAGCAAGCTGCGAAAGAGAAGTTCCCCAGATAAGTCCAAACAGCAGTAAAAAATTGACAGAAGAAATTGTCACCTCAAGGAGCTCTCAACACCCAAAATGAAGAAAAAGATCAAGGAGAGAGAAGAACACCAATCTGGATGGCAGATTATGAAACAGGAGAAGGATTATCTGATGATGATTTGATAAATGCATTGCAGGTAACAGAAGCTGATCCTATAACTTTTGAGGAGGCAGCCAAGGATAACAACTGGAGAAAAGCAATGGCATTGGAGATTGAGTCCATAGAAAAGAATCATACTTGGGAACTAACCAAGTTGCCTAAAGGAGTAAAGCCTATTGGAGTAAAATGGGTATTCAAGACCAAACTCAATGAAGATGGAAATGTAGAGAAGTTCAAGGCAAGATTGGTGGCAAAAGGCTATGCACAACGCCAAGAAATTTATTACACAAAGGTGTTTGCTCCACTGCTAAAGTTTGACACAATACGCTTCATACTAGCTACAACTGCTCATTTCAGTTGGGATGTTTTTCAACTTGATGTAAAAAGCACATTCCTCCACGGGGAACTCAAAGAATAAGTATTTGTTCTACAATCTGAAGGTTTCATCATACAAGAAGAGGAGGATAAAGTTCTCAAATTAAGAAAGGCATTATATGGCCTTAAACAAGCACCACATGCGTGGTACATCAAGATTGAGGCATACTTTATGCGGACAGGATTTGAGAAATGCTCTAGTGAACACCTTGTTCACTCAATCAAAGAAAGGTAAAATCTTACTTGTAAGTCTCTATGTTGATGATCTAATCTTCACTAGAAATGATAGGAGCCTGATTGATGAATTCAAAGACTCTATGATGCCGGAATTCGACATGAATGATCTAGGGAAGATGAAATTCTTCCTCGGAATAGAAGTTAAGCAAAATACAAATGGGATCTTCATCTGCCAGAAGAGATATGCAAGAGAAATCCTAACTCGGTTTGACATGGAGGATGCTAATGCTGTCAACAATCCAATCGTTCCTGCTACAAAGTTGTCCAAAGATGAGGGAGGAACTAGAGTAGATGAAACTTTGTTCAAACAAGTGGTTGGCAGCCTAATGTATCTCACAGTGACAAGACCAAATCTCATGTTCAGTGTAAGTCTGGTAAACAGATTTATGTGCAGACCTACAATGACGCATTGGCTAGCAGCAAAAAGAATCCTAAGATATCTCAAGGGCACAATTGATCATGGAATCCTCTACAAGGGAAGAGACAACAATCTGAAACTTATGGCATTTTCTTACAGTGACTATGCAGGGAATTGGATGATCGAAGAAGCACTTCAGGCTATGTGTTTATGTTAGGATCAGGAGCCATTTCTTGGTCCTCCAAAAAGCAACCTGTTGTAGCTCTCTCCACAATAAAGGCAGAGTATATTGCAGCGACATCATGTGCATGTCAGTGTGTTTGGCTCAGAAGAATAATAGAGAAACTTGGATTTGAAGGAGGGACAAGCACCATGATTCACTTTGATAACAGTTCCATCATTAAACTGTCAAAAAATCCAATCTTTCACGGGAAGAGCAAGCACATAGATGTGAGATTTCATTTTCTAAGAGACTTAGTGAATGAAGGAGCTATTGAATTAACATACTGCAACTCCCAAGAGCAACTTGCAGATATAATGACGAAACCTATGAATCAAGATCAGTTTGAAGAGCTCCGAAAGATGCTTGGAATTATCAAAATAAGCTAAGCATTGACATAACTTAGCTTATAGGAGGGATTGTTGGAGCTATTTCTGGTTTTGAATTAGTCAAATTGAATAAGTCTGTTTCTCTTTGTTCATGTTAGTTGTACGAGTCTTAAGGTGTATTTAGTCTTCATCAGTTTCGTTTTCCTTGTTTCAATAAGGCTATATATTAGCAACTTCTTTATGGAATAAATCATTCAGCTCAATACATTCCCTGTTTTACAACATTACTATAGTGTGAATTTCCATATCTAACAAGTTTTTAGCACCACTATGGGGACTTAGGTTTCTAAGCTTTATTGTTGATTACTTATTGGTTGTCTATTTATTTTCCGTTTAAGCAATTGACTTTTACCATGTCTAGGACTTACATATTAACTTTGAAGGCTATTGTAAGTGTATGAACGGAGGAGATCTCTCATCCCGAGTTGAACCCACTCTTGACGCGAGCCAGTTAAGAGTCTTTAACTAAAGAGTGGAAAGAAATCAAGATCATGTGGCCGGAATACCGCAAGATCTGCTCCATGAAGAATGTCAAGATGGCATAATAGGAAAAGACAAATTGAAGACGCGGAGACCGGAGTTGCACAAAATCGGAAAGAATGACCGTTGAGGATACGAGAAGGTCACTATTGAGGGTGGGTTTGATATATGTTTTCCCACACTTTTGATACATCTGGAGTTATTTTAAAATTAAAAAATAAACACCCCATTTGATATACACATTTTGACAGTTTATGAATAAATGGTATAATTTAAAATTGTTTGATAACGCAGGATAATATACAAATAATTTTGTAATGTTATTAATTTATATGTTGATTTACCAAAATAACCCTATTACACTATTCATACATTATTTAGCTGTGCACATCAAGTGGCCTTTTCCGCGACAGAAAAATAGATGTTTTCTTTCATGTCCTGACATTTCTAACAACTTACAACTTGTCAAGTTGTTCAAGGAAAAGTGCATTGATAGTTTCTTCATTTTTTTTTATAAGTGATAGTTTCTTACAACTGTGGTTCAACGCACAAGGAAGTAGCCAAGAACATGATGATGAATGTTGCAACTAGCTCAACCCAAATAGTTGATGCAGTTTCCTGGAGTGGCTTTGTCAACATCAGCTCTGGGCATTAGGTAGGATTGAATTTGCCAATCCACTCGAAAATAAATGATAGACGATAATCTCTAACTCATACATCGGGCTCCGTGATGCCTTGAAAGTTTGGGGGCACAGGAATCGCAAATCGACTACCGTAGCACGTGAACGAAGACATTGTGTTAGCAATTCCTGAAAGAAATCTACTGCCGTAGCACACGAATCGCAAATCCACCGGCTCAAAGTGTTGAGAACAAAATGTCCCACATGGATTGTGGATAGAGAATTTGATGGGTTTAAATATAGGGACACCACATTACTTGATATGAGGCATTTTTGGGGTAAAAGCTCAAAGGCAAAACCGTGAGGGCTCCAGCCTAAAGCAAACAATATCATATCAATGTGTGGTGCCAGGTGGGGTTCGGGACCAAAATTAAAACCTAACAGTGGTGTGGTGAGGGTGGACGTGGAGGTTTCGGCCCCTGACGAGAGATATTCTTCGATAGTTGAGATGTTCTTCAATGGTTATGTGTGGGTGTGCTGGTGGTCCCTTGTTACAGAGGAGAAATCCCCGATTTTTTATTTAAGGTTCCTGAATGAGGATCATGTTTAGGGAATGAATCCCCAATTTAAGTTCCCTGAATGGACGATGTTCTAGGGGAGGAATTCCTGATTTCCGATTTGAGGGGCATCGATAGTCTATTTGTTCTAGGGGAGAATGTTGAGAACAAAATGTCCTACATGGATTGTGGGTGAAGAGTTTGATGGGTTTAAATATAGGGACACCACATTACTTGATATGAGGCTTTTTGGGGTAAAAGCCCAAAGGCAAAACCGTGAGCTCTCCAACCCAAAGCGGACAATATCATACCAATGTGTGGTGTCGGTGAGATTCGGGAACAAAATTAAAACCTAACACAAAGGTGAAGATGAATCTGGCGCAACGCCATGGATTGTAGGAAAGAAGGGTAAGATTTTGGAAATGATCATGACCGCCGGGAGAGAGGGTGGGATTGTTGATAGTCGGGTGGGTTTGGAGCGTGCCAGCAAGTGATCTTCTTCGCCGGTGACGGCGGTGAGGCTCTAGTGGGTTGTGGTAAAGGGTTGGAGAAAAAGGGAATGAATTTAGTGAAAGTGTATATCAATGGAGTCATAATTATAACTTAAAATATGAGAGTAGTTGGTAAGTAGGACAATGCGTGAAATCATTTTGATATCACCGAGTCAACCAAATCCACCCATGAGAGAGTCTCGAAGGCCAGTTATCAAATGCTCCCATCCTTTCATGGATTAGGTCATGAGGATTCTTGTGAAGTGAAGCATTTCACATATGTCAATTATTTACTGAAAAAGCAACCAAGTCTTGGTTGTCAACATTCCTTCTTTCTCTGTTCTCCTGCAACTTCTCCATGACTTTTCGACCTTCGGCTGCCGCTGCTGGTGCCCGCATCTTTGACATTTCAAATTCATCCGGTGTGGGATCCTTCGGCAAGCATTAACCGACGCAATAGTCAAAAAAATTGGCGTCATCCACCACTCGCAATCATCGAAGCAGTTAAAGTAACAACTTCCATGTGCACTCACGAGCATTGACAGGACAAAGATCGATCAAAGTCTCATCCTGCCAGACTAAATTTTATATTTTTGGTTTGCTGAATTGGGAGGATGTAGATTTTATATAGAGCTGTGTTTTGGTTGAGATTGTTACCACATGGAAGATGATAGAAATTTTGGCTTGATCTTTATTTTGTCATTATTGTTTGCATATTGGGTCGCAACGGAACAATCTCTCAAGGGTAAGGGCTAAGATTGTAGCTTTGATCCCATATCTCAACTTAATTTGGAGTATATTGTGTATCCCAACTTAATTTGGAATATAATGGGTATGGTAAATTGGGAAGCACCAAATTGACGGAATAATGATAAATCATAATTTTTAAATCTCGATGATGAAATACTTTGTATAGCCTCTTAGGGCCTGTTTTGCGTAGCCTTCTTAAAATTATAATTGGCTTATAAACACTTTTTTTTCTTCTGAAAAGTAGTGTTTTGCGCAGCCAACCTTCTACTACTTGTTCTTATTTTAAGAATGAAAACCTTCTAAAAAATAAGCACTTCCTAACATGTTTTTTTTTTCCTTCTAAAAAATAAGCACCTGCTTTCCTTCTTAAAAGACAATATTACCCTCATGAACTATTTTGTGAAGGTTATTCTTGCTCCTCAACCTTCACATCCTTTCTGATCATAGGATATTCAGTTGGTTGAATTACACTAGCTGTAGAGATCAAAATGCTGTATCAGCATCTTTGCCCTATACAAATGATTTTGTTTTTTCTGATGAACCTTCTCATCCACCGGCTTTCAAAATAGATGAGATACCAGTGGGAGTTGATGATACTGCCAAAGCTGATGGCACCTCAGAAGCTGATACATTAGAACAATCTGATATTCCTCATCCTACCAACACCTATCCACGTCGCACTGGGAGGAATATTCATCCGCCAGCCTGGTTGAATGACTTTTATGTCATGGCAGCACAAGAAACACTTGGAGAAACTGGAGTTCTCTTCCCATCAGATGCTACATGCATGTTCTCATCTTCACATTGTGCATTCAGTGCCAATATGTCAGTCGTCCATGAGCCCAAGAACTACACTCAAGCACAACATGATTCTCATTGGATCACAGTGATGGGTTTTTTAGGTATAATAAATTTAAATACAAAACCAAGTTAAATTACCTAAAAACACTCACTTAACTGCAAGTATACTGTTGTAATTGTGTAAGTGAAAGTAGGGTCGAATCCCACAGGGAGTGTTTGGTGTTGAAAGTTGATTCAAGTGTGACTACCTAAA
>JAOWBN010189051.1:0-15973 GCA_028565015.1 Pinguicula moranensis | reverse complement strand
TAATACTCGGATCTTCATGTGAAGAAATTAGAACGCAAATCAAATTGCAAACTGAAAGCGGAAACATACCAGAATTCTTCGTCCTTGATCCTGTAAAAGACTGTTGACCAAACTCCGAAGATGCAGCTGCACAAGAGGTGCGAAATTCAATATTTCATAAAACTTTGATATTAAAGAAATAACTTTCAAGTTGCAATTGGTTCTTCGTGGAGTCCCAATAAGGTTTAGTTCTCAGTCAAATACGTAGGTAGATTTTCAAATGAGTCAATATTCCCACTATTAGTTGAACACTCTTCATGGATATGTGCAGAACTTAAATCCAAACAATCAATTTGATAACACAGAATCAACAGAATCATAATCATACTCAAATGCAGTGAGTCAAAACATCATCAATGATAGATTGATCATTTTCAACCACTACATTAGATTCTGTGTTTTGCTCACTTTTCCTTTAAAGTTCATAGCAATTCTTTCTTAGATACTCAACCTTATGGCTATGGCGACACTTCCAAGCCTCCTTACCATTTTCTGCATTCTTGTTTTTCTTGTTTTTAGAATTTTTCTTCTGTTTGACATTCTTTCCTCCAGAACTATATGGGTTCCCTCTTACTAATAAGTTTGATACCTCCCTCTTTTGTACCTTTAGTTCCAGTTCTCGGGCCTCAAGTCTTGAGATTACTAATTCTAGTTTAGGAACTGTTCCTGAGTACTTAATGGCATTCCTAACTACTGCATATTCATCAGGCAAGGCATTTAATAGGATCATAGATTGACTAGTATCAACAATATCATAAGCCCCTTTAAGAAGTAAAATCATCTTCAAGAGCTGATTAGGATTATCATCAATTGATTTAACAGAGTTCATTTTATATGAAAACAGAGCACCTTTTAAGAATGCAAGGTTAGGATCAGTTTGTTGAGCATAATTAGCATCGAGTTTACCCATTAGATCCATAGTTCTCCTGCTCCATCTACCTTCCGAAGAATCAAATCTCCCATACTGAGGATGATGAGGTTGTACGCCTCTTCTTCAATGCTACCTTTCTTGGCAGTTTGTTCGACGGTCCATTCATTTGCATCCTTCAGGACCACCAACACCTTGTGGGGTGAAAGAAGAACCTTCATCTTCATTTTCCAACTACCGTAATCCGTCTTTTCGTCGAACAGAGGAATCTCTAATCGATTGGGTCCCATTCTATAGATAGACAAGGCACAAATTAGTTTTTCGATTTTACAAATCTTTGCCGAATTTACCTTTTTTTCAAATCTTTCTCAGTGAATCACCCTTCCTTCAATTGTGGGCTTCACCAACTCAAATCTTTCAATTTTCAGCGAGATCACAACAGACGTGCTTCCGATCACCGTGTCACTTGAGTTACGGGTCCGTGGTGGGTTTCTTATTAGTTTAAGGCCTGTAATTTTACTGGAGAAGAGCAATTCGTTGGAGAAAAACAAATTCGTGAGAAGAGCACGAGCAAATTCGTGAGAAGAGCACGAGCAAATTCGTGCTGATAATGTGTTGTAAACTAAAGAATCTGTAGGAAAGTAAAAGGAAGAAGATCATGATGGTTGTGTAAAAGTCTCGTTTATTCTCTTTAGTTCCTCTATATATAGAGATAAGAACTAGATAAGGACTCCAGTTATAAAAGTCTTATCCGTAAAAAACGGTCTCAATCATCTACATCTATAACATAATAGCTATTATTTCATATATTTTTGACAGTTTTTAATATTTTTAAATATTTCTTTAATGTGAGATTGTAGTTTAAAAAAAAATATTTCTTAAATTAAAGCCTTGACCTATAAAAAAAATTAAAAAAATTTTTCCTTAAACATTCATAAGTCAAATCCAATCCATTCTGCTCAAATTCGAAAAACAATTCTGATGTATGCGATATTTATATTGAACAATGTACTTTCACAAATTTACATAAATTTATTGGATTTTTTTATATCTTCTGCTCAAATCGAAAAAAAAAATTGATTTTTTTTGCCGCTTAAATCAATTTGACCAGATCCGACCCGATATGATCCACTGTGTTGCCGAAAAATTTGCCTCCGTTCCTTCAATTCCTGACTCCATCCCTAATTAGTTTAGTTCTAAGGAAATATTGGAAAATATATTTCAGTTAAGAAACCAACGAAAAAAATACGAGAGGCCAAATGTAAAGAAGAAGAAAGAATTACAGGAAAAGGTAATCGAAATAGTAAATAAATACTAGAGTAAGTAAATAAACATACTGAATGCCTTATTTATAGGGAGAGATTAGGGTTTAGTAATTAACGTATAATTATATGATTGACCCTAAATCTAATTAGGTAGTAGAATCTTACTTTAATTAAAATTCTTAATATTTGGTAATTAACAGATAATTACCACAATTAATGAAATTAGACATATTTACCTATTTTGTCTAATAGATCTCACTCAGCTACATAAGCCGTATTACAAAATACAGTTTTCAAAATCTCCCGATGCTTTATACGAAAAATGAGTCGTGCGACCATAAAATAACCAGTAGTGTCATATTAAGCTATCATCTAACTAACATGACACTTTCAAAATATAACTGCCATGGCAAATATGCTGAGGCTAGATAGATTGTTCTTTTAAAACTAATGACCAATCGTATCAACTCGACTGCTTTCTTAGCATGGTCCGCTGGACTATATAGATCCTAGCCATTGGATGACATACTAAAGTAACATCATCAAGCCTCAACTTCAAGTCATAGCTCTAAGTTAAAGAGTAACATCTAAGTAGACAAAACATATGTCCATGTGATCACACAATGATAATCGGGGGATTCTTTTGTCATTGTCACAACGGTTGTTCTGCAGCACACGCGGTATAATATGTGTGTCTTGACATGACTCCCACTTAGGTGATCATGTCACTTACTTATGTCATTCGAATTGTAGCCATTATTAAATACACTTAGTATTTATCCTCTACATTTAGCTTTATAAAGTGAAAACCCAGACATTTCACATTCGATTCACTTAGAATCTCATTTCAGATCTACTGAAGCGACTGTCCAGAATATTTATCTGTCTCATCCTTCATGCTTAAGCTTTTATGACATTTATTGTGCCTTATTAATTGATTGCATACACGAGAGTATTGCTCAAATAAAACAAATCGTAAATTTCATTTCATAATCAATTGTTACAAAAACATGTCCTTATCATTTACAAGATGTGATCAAACCCTACGTAATCCTAGACTCATGGCATGAACTCTAAACACATCCCCGGAAATGGTTTTGGTCATCGGATCAGCAATCATCTTGTTAGTAGAAATATACTTGATGCTGATATCTGCTTTGTTGACAGCGTCGAAAATAAAGTGATATCTTCGTTGGATGTACTTTGTCTTTCTATAAAACTTTGAATCCTTAGCAAATTGAATTGCTACTGTTTTGTTGCAACTCAGCTCTACAGGTTCATTGGGCATCGGCGTCAAATCAAGGTATTGTATAAACTTATCAGCCAAAGTGCCTCTTGCACTGCTACGCTGCATGTGACATATTTCGCTTTCATAGTTGACAAAGAAATGTAGTTTTTCTTCTTGCTGCACCAAGATATAGCTTCTCCACCAGGGATGAAATCATATCCTGATGCAGACTTGGACTCGTCCAAATCGCCTCCCAAATTGGCATTTGTGTATCCTCTCAGCCGTAGGTCTCCCATTTGATAACATAGGACTAGATCGGTCGTTCCATTAAGGTAACGAAAGATCCTCTTAATTGATTGCCAATGAGCAGGCCCCGGGTTGCTTTGGTAAGGGCTCACCAACCAAACCGCAAAATGTTCGCCCGTGTACATAACACGGTGTACATCAAACTTCATATAGCACTTGCATATGGAACATTGCTCATTTCTTCCTTTTCTTTATCTGGTTTTGGGCATTGGTTGAGGCTTAGTGCCAGACCCTTATCAATAGGGGCATCAACGGGTTTAGAGTAATGCATCCTGAATCGCTGTAAGATTTTGTTTATATATGCCTGTTGGGACAAACCCAACATTCTATTAGAACTATTTCTGCATATTTCCACTCCTAGGACATATTTAGCTTCACCCATATTCTTCATCTCGAAGACGGAGGATAACCACTGTTTAGTGGCATTGATCATTCCCATATTGTTTTCAGCCAATAGTATGTCGTCGACATATAAGGAGAAACATGATTCCTTTCTTTGCCTTTAGACATGTACGCAGTGATCTTTATCTATCATAGTGAAGTCATACGAAGTAATGGCCTCATAAAATCTGAAGTACCACAATCTAGAAGACTGTTTAAGTGCATATATAGATGTTTTAAGACGATATACCTTGTCTTCTTGACCTGTTGAGACAACCCCAATAGGTTGATCTACGTAGATTTCTTCCTCAAGTGTTCCATTGAGGAATGCAGTCTTTACGTTCATTTGGAATAGTTCGAAATCCAAATGGGCAATCAAGGCTAAAAGTAGGTGAATAGAGACAATCCTCACCACAGGAGAAAATGTCTCTTCATAGTCTATACTCTTGATTTGGGTAAAACCTTTTGCCATTAGTCGGAATTTGAACTTTTCGATTGATCCATCCACACCGCGCTTAATCTTGAATACCGAGTGAAGTGGTGGATCAATAAGTTCCCAAACCTCATTTGTTTGCATCGAGTCTATTTCATCCTTCATGGCACTTAGCTATTTTTCTTTATTGGGTGAGTCCATAGCCTCTTGATAAGAGGTGAGGCTCTTCTATTTCCAAAGGGCACAGAAGAATACGTTTTCCTCGATATGAAAGTATTGCCAAGTAATTCTTCCACATTCATTTCTTTGGATAATAGGATTTTCTACTTGCCTGGTTGGATATCTTCTCCCATTAGCCCTTTGACTCGTGGGTCTGACATTGTGAGAAGGGTCGTTCCCACTAATCCTATAATTTGTAGGACTAGTTATCACATCGTCATTGCCTAAATTTTGAAAATTTATCTCGTTTCTAAGTATGAAATTTTGAGAACTTACCTATCTTTCATGTTGACCCTCATTTTCGTTAGGCATGAAGTGTGGAGGGCTTACATCTCTTTCATGTTAGTCCTCACGTGGCAAGTTCTCACCTCGAATAGGTGAGATTACACTATTCTGAGTGGTTTGGTGAAATATATTTCCCCACACCAAGAGATAGTGACGAGTGATGTTGCAATTCATACAACTGACCATCCTGTTTTATTTATCTGATAGTTGGGAACTGATCCTCTAGGAATTCGATATTGCAATTGTCGATTTCAGTCATGCCCCATTTTGGTGTTCACCGAACATTACATATCATTTTGAATGTTCGGTGTATGGAATAAACACCCTTTTGGTTGCTTTTGGACCAATTTTTCCATGTTCATGGGTTGGGTTGTGCACATAGTTCGCTGAACCCCATGGTCGCATATGGTCCAAGATTGGTCTCCTTCCATTCCATAACTCATATGGGGTGGTAGGCACATTCTTATTTAGTACTCTATTGAGGATGTATGCTGTTGTGATCAACGCATCTTTCCAAAAGTTAATGATAGGTTGGCTTGCGCCATCATAGACCTAACCATATCTAACAAGCTGCGATTCCTACATTCCGAAACACCATTTTGCTACAGGGTATAAAGAATGATAAGTTGCCTTACTATGCCCTTTTCATCACAATACCCTTTAAACAGATCAGAAAGGTATTTGCGACCGCGGTCATTCCGAAGAATCTTAACTCTTCTGTCCAACTGGTTCTCTTTCAGCTACGTAGCCTTTGAACACATCAAGTGCTTCGTGGCAATGAGACAATAAGTACACGTGCCGAAACGCAAGTAGTCGTCTATGAAGGTAATGAAATAAGAAACCCCATGGCATGCTTTCACGCTCATGGATCCGCAAATGTCGGAATAGATTAAATTTAATGGACTTGAGGCTCGAGAAGCCTTACCGAAAGGCTTCTTGCTAGCCTTGCCAGCTAAGCAAGGTTCACACATAAGCAACTTAGTCTTTGTGAGTTGGTTTAATAGACCGCACTTAGTAAGTTTGTTTAACCTATCTTGGCCAATGTGACCAAGTCTAGCATGCCATTTAATAGATTTAGAAGTTGTGTCATTGTTGAAAACTAAGACAAGGGATGAATTAATAGAATTATTATATATATAATCCAAATCAAGAATGCAAGAATCATGTTTGTATGATCCCTGACCAAACACACCGTCACCGTATTCAATTTTTAATCAATTAGGATGAAAATTAAATGAAAAACTTAATTGTAGCAAAGAAAAAATTAAAACTAAACAACAACAGACTCCCGACACATAAATTGTGTCGTGTAACAGCAATGTGTTCCAACTACGAAGCATGAATTTGTTTGTGTCAATATCGAGGATATCCTCTTCACTGCCATTCCCCATGGTTACGCTTCGTGTTCCAACGCCATAACAATGAAACTCGACAAATCCAGCCCGGTCATTCATTACATGTTAGGATGCTCCTGAATCAACAATCCATTTAGGAAAGGAGTTAGCAACTAATGCATGGGATCAAACACATAATTTGGGGTTATTTGGAGAGTAAGGTACCTTTTTAGGCTCGGAACAGTACCAAGAATAGTGACCTTTCTTTCTGCAGTTATAGTATTTCACACATGCCATATTCTTGGGGCCGTTAACCTTGGTCTGTTTAGTGATTTTCTTTATTTGACCAAATTCCCGAGTCTTCTTTGCTGACTTAACAAATTTCTTGTTTATCTTAGGGTTTCCTCCATCAGTAGCAAGAACTTTGGCAGGGGATGCGGAAGACCGCAGGCTCTCATCTTCAAGCTCGAGATTCTTGGATATGTCAGCGAATATCTCGATGTTCACATCATGATTTATCAAAGTTTTGAAAGGAGTCCAATGTCTGTCTTCCCTTTCATCAGGTAGTGAACGGACCACATTATTCACCTATTCGAACTAAAAAATATCGATCCCGTCAGCCTTGAGATCGTGAAGCATGATACTCATGATGCGGAGGTATTTAAGTACAGGTCAACTATAATCAATCTTGTACTGAAGCAAATTTAGGTGCAAGGCACGTAGCCTTGTAGGTAATGTTTGGCCGTATTTCTCCTTGAGTTTGTCCCATATGGACTTGGCCGTGGGCTCTATATCGTACGTGCCAATCAGGTCATCATGCATGTAGTACAACATAGCATAGGTTGTTAAGCTTTTTGCTGGTTCTTCCATGGGTATATGCTCAAAAACATCTTTTTTGTGCAGAAAATACTGAATCTTCCTAGACCAGATGTCATAGTTCAATCCAGTTAACTTATCATTGGAGAGAACTCGTTTATCATACTAGAGGGTGCCATTTTTGCAAGTATATTTTAAAAAGGACATTAGATACAATTTAAAAATCAGATTTTCTGTGAAGAATTAGATTATGTTATACGTTCAAAAATTTTGTTAGGCTCATAATCATTACGTCTTTCATAACAAAAAATCTCTAGGAAAATCTAACTTTCACGTATTGAAACAAATTCAGGCAAAAACATATAGTAACACATACAGTCAAACAGATTGACACATTTTTTTATATGTAAGTTATGATTTTATTTCATTTTGTAAAAAAACACTGATCTGATACATTTTGTATAAGATTATCGCCTGATATTTGGGTAATCTTCTTGCTCTATAAACACATCAAAATCATGGCGAGAAAAAGTACTAGCGCACAGTCTCGGATGACGAATCCAATCTGCGATGGTGATCAATGTTGGAACCTTCTCAAACACCAAATGCCACTACCAAGTTTGAACTTGGATTCTTTCCAAAATCACCTCCAAAACAAAAGTCTTATTTTGGAATCTCACCTCATTTTCTACATTCCATAAAGTCCATACTGTATAGTGCTAGATGGACTTCGAGCGATGCGGAAGTGAATCCCATGTGAATCTAAAAATGGGTTGGGGCTTGTCATGTCCCACAAACTCGTAACCCAACCACGCATATATAGCAGACCACACGGAATATGTGGACGGGCAGGAACAAAAAAGATGCTGACAATCTTCTAACTCAGTCACACAGAATGAACATAAGCGTTCCTGAGCCGAAAGTGATACTCCACGGATCAAGAAATTATTAGCAGTAGGTAACCTTAATTGAATAAACTTCCAACAGAAAGCCGTACCTTGTACGGCAAAGAGGATCCCCATATCTGCACCAAGGACGGATTTGTGGGTAGTGACATGTCCGAATAGTCCGAGAGCATCACTGCGTAACCACAACGCACGGTCACCGGTCGGGAAAGAGATGTCTAACTCAAATTCAAGGTTATGGAGCACCACCACTTCTCTTCTACTAAGTGCCTTGAGCCATTTCCAGATTAGTACATAGCGACCATCTTCAATTTTCCATTTGGCCAAAACCGAAACACCCTTGTCAACCGCTTTCGAGTATAAATGGCGATACCTGCTTGATAGCTTGCCGGTCCCAAGCCAATTATCTTCCCAAAATCGCGTTCACGACCCATCACCCACTTTTCTTTGCATACGGTCCACATACAAACTTTCACAACAAATAATTTTCTTCAAATCTCTCCACCACCGAGTGCTCAAACGTGTACCGTGGAGGTCCTCCCCATCCGCACATGGAAGACGATTACCAAAGTATTTTGTTATAACTACGTCACGCCAAGGTCCCATTTCCTCATTTTTCAAACGCCATTCCCATTTGGCAAGCAAAGATTTATTAAAGAGGCCCGGATGAAGGAAGCCAAGCCCTCCATCCACCTTGCTACGACACATAGACTCCCAACTAATCCATGGTATTGAGCCACTTGAGTCCGTTCGAGATTTCCACAAAAAGCTCCGGCATATACCAACCATGTCATGAATCACAGATTGTGGGGACTTGTATAAAGAAAAATGATAGACGGGCATACTAGCAAGGACGCTCTTAATCAATGTTGCCAGACCCCCTAAAGATAGATAGGGATTTTCCCATGACGCCGTCTTATTTTTAATGGCCATTGTAAGGTCCACCTAAGACGATCGCGCTCCCGGATTGCATCCCACCGGAAGACCAAGATAGTTGAACGGGATAGACATGGTCGTACAATGAAGGATCCGTGTATATAAAATCTGAAGTTCTGGATCTATATTGAGGCATAAAATACTGCTCTTCTGGAAATCAATGCGTAAACCCAAAATTAATTCATATAATCGTAGCAACCCCTTCACAGTCTTCACATTTGAGATATCACCTTCTCCAGAAAATAGAGTATCATCCGCATAAAGTGAATGGGTGTAAATAAAATCACCACATCGAATATCACGCAGCCCCGTATGCAGCACCGATTTTTTAATAATGAGATTTAGTCCTTATGTTACATTCACAAATAATAGCGGGGATAATGGGTCGCCCTAACGTAAGCCTTTTCAAAATAAAAAAATACCTGTTGAGGCACCATTAATTATGACCGAACAGAGGAGGTAGTCAAGCATGTCCGCATCCACCCAATCCATTTTTTCGCAAAAGCCCATCACCCTCATCATAGCCCAAAGGTATTCCCAATTTATCGAGTCGAAGGCTTTGGCGAAATCCACCTTTAAAAAAATTCCAGAGCTGCCCAATTTAACCACATGGTGCAAAAGCTCATTAGCGAGTAATATCCCCTCTTGAATTTGCCTACCTTTGATAAAAGCAAGTTGTTGGAGAGAAATTAGCTTGTACATTACTCTTTTCATCCTATTTGCAAGTAACTTTGACAATAGTTTGTAAGCACTTCCAACAAGAGAAATAAGACGATAGTGACCGAGCTCGGAAGGAGAGAGTACCTTTGTTGCCAATATTATAGAAGTAGAATTCAGACTTCTCACAAATCTACTAGAGTAATAGAAGGCTTGGAGGAAATCAATATATTCTTGTTTCACTGTTTCCCAATGCGCTCGAAGGAAATAAAAATTTATACTATCGGGGCCAATACTCTCTTTAGTCGAGCAAGAACATAAAGTCTCAAATATCTCTTCCTCCAAAAATTAAGCAATAAGCATCGTATTATCCTCAATTGATAACGTGTGGACACAGTTAAGCATAATTTGCGTCCGCTTTGGTTTCAATTCCTCAAAAAAATTCGAGAAGTAAGATAAAATACCGTGCTTGACCGCAGGAATAGATTTCGTCCACACACCATCAAAGAAGAGAACGTGAATCTCATTTCAGCTTCTCCTCTTACGGATACAAGCATGAAAATAGCTCGAGTTTCCATCTCCTTCATGAACCCACTTTGAGCGAGATTTCTGATATAATATTGAAGCTTTGTGATGTAATGTAACTCTCAACTTTGATGATATTTCTTTTCTTTCCTGAATCTCATTCAATAAGAGGGGGCGACTCTCACCCTCCAAGTCAAGCCAATTTATTCTGGATTGTAAATCATCAATATTTCTATTTATCAAACCAAAAACCTCATGGTTCCAAAGTCGTAGCTCTTGTCGCAAATATTTAGTATGGCAATGCAAGATATAGGATTTTGTACCTGTATAGGACCCCGAATGCCATGTTGTTTCAACGAAAGAATGAAACTGTGGATGAGATTCCCAACAATTCAGTGTCATAAAAGTTTTTGACCCCCAATTTCCCTCCAAAGTGTGAAGCAAAATAGGTCGGTGGTCTGCTATAGTGCGGTCAAGAGCCACTTCCATCATATTTGGCCAGCAAATAGCCCATCTTTCCGAGATGAGAAATCTATCAATACGGCTAGCACATGTACCCCTTCCGTTCAGCCAGGTACAGGAGAAGTGCTGCAACGGAGGGTGGTCTATAAGCTCATTTTCCAGGATAGAATCATTAAAATCAAGCATCTCCTTGGTGGGGCTACCAGAAAAATTCATGCGCTCTTTAGGCGCACAAACTGAATTAAAATCACCAGCCACACAAATCGCCATTGATCTAGCACAATATAAGTATCCTAAGATTTGTTCCCATAATAATTGTTTCGCAACCGGGTCACCACTTTTGGCATATATATTGAAAATCAAAATTTTCTCACCATTTTGTAGCCAAGTCCCTTCCAAGATCAATAAATTAGGTAGTGAAATAGTAGTCTCAGCCACGAATACAGAGGAGGACCAAATTGAAATCAAGCCACCAGACCTTTCATGAGAGGGGCTAAATGCCCAGGCAAAGTCTCCGTGTCCCCATAATTGTTGAATCATAAAGCTGTCTATATACTCTTTGTTTTTCTCCTGCAAGTAAATAAAGTCTATCGAATTGAATTTTAAAAGCTTTTTTACCTCCCCTGCACGACCTGGAACGCCTATGCCTCTGACGTTAATAGACATAATTTTCATGAGTGCGTGAATTTAGTTGATGGGGCACGGTCGCTTTAGCGTGCAAATTATCTTCCTCCGCATCGTGTTTCTCCATTTCAATCAGTTTTGAGATCATCAATTCATCCGGGAGAGTAGTGTGAATACCTAGTGATTTACCAAGAGACCAAATAGTCTTTGCCTCTGAGATCTCAGCGGGTGGTGGCCGAGAGTTGCTTGCTTCCATCGAACTCGCTCTCTTCTGTGACACTTCGGGTATGTTCAGTTGTGGAGACCAAACATTATTGTAATCCAACATAGTAGTAGCAAGAGGAGGTGACATATATGGGTGCGCTCTAGATGCCCTAATGCTAGCACCTGAGTGTTTCTTTATGCGGACAGATTTCTTCTTCATGCGAGTGTAAGAGTCAGACCTCGTAGATACCTCATTTTCCATTCCATCCTTTTGACTCCCTGAAGTATCCACGGGACTGCACACTGCAGATGGATCCTCCAACATCTTCTCTGCATTCACTTGAGGAACAATAATATCAATAGCAACCTCAGGATAGTCCATGGTTTCCACAGTCACCCCTGTCATAGAATCCAAAGTGGAATTTCCAGTGTGTATTATATTCAGCAGGGGGTCCGTCCTCACTTCTGGCCATGCTTCCTCCACCGTATGTTGCATCAGAGGTTCAGATACAGGGCCAGTGCTCTGCTTTGATTTTTCGGGTAGTTTTTCCCTCCATATAGGTGCATTCTGAGCCATTTTTCCCATCCTCGCCTATTCGGCCTCTCTTCCACCACTGAGACAGAAAGCCATTCTTTTGATGATTCAACCTTTACCATTTCATCAATAGGTGATGCTTGTTTCGTCCGAACAAATATTCTAGCACATTGCATCATTTGGCGGCTCTCCGTGTTATTATCAAGGCGGACAAAGGACCCAAAATTAGCCGCGAGTTTCTTAAAGAACTCCTCATACCAGCAGTGCAAACGCGTTCCGCGAATCTGTAACCACACGACCTGGAACCATCCTGAATATCCTTTCTCCACATCCTCGCCTCCATAAGACCAATATATCCCCCAAAGTTTGTCACATTTCAAATTTCGAAGTTAGTGCATTCGTCGGATATTAAATCATGATCTCACCCCCTTCCAACATAATTATTTTGCCATCACATAAGCCATGTTTTTTCAGATTTTCCAATATAGTGGATTCATCAACACCAATCATAGGTATACCAAAGATACCAAATTCTAACCACTTAGCCTCCTTAGGATAAGCTTCAAATTTAAGAATGTTAGGAGGAGGGATCTGATTCCCTGACCCTAGAGGCACTCCAGTATGTTGCGCTGCACTTCTACTCGGCCCTCTATTCTCTTCTGTTTGCTCCCTGGTAGAATTTTGTCGTCTCACCCTTTTTATCATTATTTTGTAGGTTCCAATCCATAGTCCTGTCATAGCTTTCTCAAGCTCCAATACATCATCAACTGGCGCAAATCGCACGAATCCAAATCTGCATACCATCTGTGACTGATTACGAGGGATAAAGACGTCTTTGATCACTCCAAATGGCATAAACAGATGTCTCAGGTCCACCTCTGTACATGTAGCAAGGAAATTAGATATGTGGAAAGAGTCACATTCCGACCTTAATCTCTGAATGTGTGCAGGTAGTTGCGGACAAATCTGCGAGTCAGGGAGACCTTCCACCAGGTTACGGCCTCTGCGGCGCGGCATTTCACAAGGACCATCCTCCATATCAGTCTCTAGCATAGTTTTATCAGTAGCTACGCCCTCATCCGCTCCCAGGAGCACTTCAAGCACTGTACCAGAAACAGAGCCCTGCTTTTGAGTGCCCTTGTTGCCAAGAGCATCAATGTTACCCACCTTCGTATCCTCAATCAGCATCTCCACCGCTACACCATCTTCTATCAGCTTATCGGAATCAACTTGTACCCCACCGTCAACTACCAAACCCTCCTGTCGCGATGACCCTCCCCCAGCGCCAGAGCTAGAGGCCACCGAACTAGAAAATAAGTTCGTCAAAGTCTTTGTAACATCACTCTCAAGCTGCGCCTGAGGGCTCACCGGAGTAACGTCGTCGTTTGCCGTAGTGGCAGCAAGAACCGTCGCAAGAATAATGAATTCGCTGAGTTGACGCATATAATTGTTAATTGTAACAATTGGGTGATTTTTGCTAGAGAGCATTTTCAGTTTAATTTTATTTGTTCTAGCCAAAATATATGGCACACATAAATTGTTAAAGTATAACAATTCGATTTTCTTTTAACACATAGTTAAAGGAAACATTTTTAAATTATCAAAAGAATCTGAATTGGTTCAGATGGGATCCTTAACCAATTTGGTAAACACCTAGTTAGCTGATCTCGAACTATAATTTCGGTGATCATCTTCCTAGGCAGTGCTGCCATTCCTCATGAAGGGTTCATATGTCTAGTGGAGTCACAATGGTCTCACTTAACAACCATCCCTAGACAACCCCTCACGAGCACAATTAATGCGAATTTCTTTTTAAATTTGAAATAATTATGGTAATATGATTTTGATTACCATCATTTAATTATTAACACATAGTTAATCATTATTTGTTCATTAATTTTATTAGTTTGAAACATATTCTCTAAAAATATTAATTCCTAATTCACATAAGCATGCTTGGAATTTAAATTGCACTTATCATATTATTACTAATCTTGCATACTAAGAATTAAATTGCACTAAACAAATTAAAATAATTATTACTCATGTATGCTAAGAATTAAAAAAAAAATTGCTCTAAGCAAATAAAAATAAATAATTCATAATCATGCAGACAAGATAAATCATTTAACACATAAATGAAATTGGGCTTTTAACACATAATTAAAAACTATTTTCCCCAAAAGAAACCAGTTTGGGCCGCAAAGAGAAAAAATAACAGACAACCCAAATTATTTTTTATTTCAAAAATATAAAAGAAAAGGAGTCGGAAATCGAAGAGTTTCGTCGAGACCCAACAATTCAGTCTCGCAGTTGTGATGTGCGATCTGCGCGAATCACCTGTGCGATCGTCTTTTTTGCGCGATCGTTCCATTTCTCTCTTGATTTCTTTCCGTGTTTGCCGTTGCCATCGCGGTATTAAGTCCCGTTGGCTGAGTTCGCCATCCCTTTTCGTCGACGCCGTCAGTTTATCTCCGTCGTACCCATGTGATGAGAAAAATCGTTGTTTTTCTCCACTTTTCCTCAGATCCACCTGTGAGATGGTGTCGTTCACCATTTATCGTTTGAAAATTTGATTTTTTTGTATGACAATGACATTTTCCGTGAGATATGTTTTGGTGTGGTGGCGCGTGACAAACACGCGCCATCCCAAAATGCTTTTGACTGTGGAAAATGGTCGGATCCGCAGATTGGGTTGAGGGAATCGGTCAAAGCGGGGTAACGTGCTATTAAGCGCGGCGGTTGGTGGCGCGTGACATACATGCGTCACCCCGCCTTATAATTTGATGGATACACGGTGGTCATAGATGATGGCACGACACACACGAACGAAAAATCTGTGTTTTTTGCTGGATTCCAATGCGGTGCATGACATACATGCGCCATGGAATCTCCATTGGGCGGTGCGTGTAACGTGGTCGGGTGGCGGTTCCGGCGATTGGCAGCGACATCAATTTTGAAAATTGAAAAATAGCGATTTTGTACCGAAAAATTAAATGAGAAATGAATTAGTAACGGATTTAAAATTAATCGAACGAATTGAATTATTCGATAAAAGAACAAATATAATTAGATGCCGGAACCTGACTGTAGATCTAATTAAAATGGATCTAATGATTAAACTAAATACGAACAAATCATGCCTTTAATGCGAAAGCGTATAAAACCATAATATTTCGACTTATTATATCATCAATGAGAACTAGGAGTCTTCAGAGTCTCCTTATAATCCACGAACTCGGATTTTTGCCTTTACAGATGATAAGGCAGCAATTCAAAAAAAACTGTATATATGTTTCTGGGTCTCAACACATGAGAATAAGAATTCTCGAGTAATTAAATAGACGTACTGAACACCCTTAGGTAGTAGAATCATACTCTAATTAAAAAATTTAATATTAAATAATTAACAGATAATTATCATGATTAATTAAATTAGACATATTTATCTATTTTGTCTAACAAGTATCAAAACAACACACTTCAAAGCTTAATCACTGTCCAAATCCTCCCTTCCGCTGCATCGCTTTTTCTGTTTTTGCCTTCCCTTCCTTCTCTCCTTTGTCTCTATTTTTCTGTAGCATTCATGGTCATCCATCTACACAGGTATCTTCCTCTTCTTCTATGTCTTCTATTCCACGGGCTAAATATACCTACCTAGTCACAGTTAAGATCGGAAATGAGAACTACCTTCATTGGCTTAGCCAAGTTCTCCATTCCTTGAAGAGTATGACCTCTTTGGCTATGAAGATTGGACTATTATAACTCCTTCGAATAGGATCCTGCAGATCCTACAAAGCCAAATTCGACCTTTCATGATTGGCGTCGTTCAAACTGTCACCTATATCAGCTCTTACTCTCATCTTTGTCTTTTGATACTATGATTGTGATTGTTGGCCTACGCATCTCCCGTGACGTGTGGCAAGGACTTCAGAAGCACTTTCTTCAAGC
>JAOWBN010189040.1:0-15973 GCA_028565015.1 Pinguicula moranensis | reverse complement strand
TTGGCCCCCCCCCCCCCCCCAATCTTGATCGCTCCGAGAATCTTGTTTTGGATCTCGACCCCATGTCGAGAATTCTGGTTTCGCCCTCATACGCAGGGGCAACGCCATGAAGGTTTAAACAAACTAACCCATTGTCGTTAAAGACGAAACTAGTCAGAAATTGTGACACTTACCAAAGGCATTTCATACACCATATGCCGGTACCATAGATTGACTTATATGACTTCAAATGTCGCTGACACATGAAATGAATGGTCCTAAAATCCTACTCTGTTACAAGTCTTCCAAATATACCAGACCGTACAATGCCACACCGCCCGCCACAACTCACGGTTTCGCTTATACCTCGCTAAGCCCATATGAGCCATGAAGTGCAAAAGTGCCAAGTCTAAGCCCATATACTCGAAGCCCCACCAATTATATACTGCAGCCCATAAGTCATACGACATTGAACAAGTGAAGAAAACATGAAGCACACAATCAACATCAGTTCGACAAAACACACAACACATGACTCCCAGTTGTATATAAATCCCTCTATGTATCAGATTGGCTACAATTGCAATTCTATTTTGAATTAATCGCCAACAGAAAGCCCTCACACACAAAAAAGGGATCTCTTTCCCCAACGGAATGCGAACCATATCATCAAGTCCCACCTCTCTCCGCAAGGCCATGTAACCTGACCACATGGAGTATGTTCTCATCGCCAAATCCGACCAACTCCATTCATCATCTCCTGGGATCGGTTTATATTCAATAAGTTATTCTAAAAATTCACCCATCAATTTAGGCTCTATACCTCGCAAGGGGCGAATTCATTGTCATCGCACCACCCATTCATCATCTTGTAAAATCCACTTTGATTCATTCATCCATCGCCGCCAAATATAACCTTCGTTGAGTTGGAGAAAACGGACCCTCATCATACCATTTTGATTCCCAAAATAGTGCACGGTTTCCCAAAATGGAGTTGAACCAACATGACAAGCAAATTAGTTCCCATATATTCCGCCACCATGTAGAAATTGGCAAGCCATCACAATCTCCCAACAACATTTCACACGACATATACTTCGCTATCACAATTTCTCTCCAATGCCTTTCTGTTTGAGTATGCAACTTCCATCCCCATTTGCCTAAAAGGGCAATGCTAAAAACTTCCAAGTTAATTAAACCAAGACCAACTTTTGTAGCTTTGGCTACACAAATCCCAATGTATCCAATGAATAGGTCATGATACTTCTTTTTTATTTCTCAAAAGGAACATGCTACAAATTCTATTCATCTCCTTGATGACCAATTTTGGAGCCTTGTATATAGAAAAATAATCAATTGACATGCTCGCTAAGATACTTTTTATTAGAGTAATTCTTCCTCCAATTGCGAGATAACCATACTTCCATGACATTACATGCTGTTGCATAACCTTGATTAACTTCTCCCACGACTTCACCTGCCCCGACTTACACCCACTGGGATACCTAAATAGTCAAAAGGTCTCATCATTGCCTCACAGTTTAAGAACTTTGTCAGCCACCTTTGCACAGAACATGGCATATTGACGCCCAGGAGACAATCCTCGGAAAAATTAATACTCAAACCGGACAATAGATATAGACCTGCAAGATTCCTTTCATTGTCTTTGCATTTTTCAACGTACCTTCGCCTACAAACAAATTATCATACGCATATAACGAATGAGTATGCATCATTTCCCCATATTTTACGCCTTTCAGCCTATTGATACGAACAACTTCTTTCAATAATAGTTTTAAACCCTTCAGTCGCCACAAGTAATAAAATGGGGACATTGGTCCCCCCTGGCGAAATCCCCGTTGAAGCTTAAATAAACCTATCTACGACCCATTTAGCAAGATCGTTGTTGAAGATGTCCTCAAGCATTCTTAAATCCATTTTATCTACTTCAGATTAAAACCCATCTTTCGTAGCATATCAAATAAGAAATCCCAACTTACAGAATAATAAGCCTTTGCGAAATCAACTTTGAAAAAGATAACTTTCTCCTTCGACTCTTGTGCATAATGTAGTAATTCATTTACCATAAGGATACCTTCCTGAATCTAACGGCCTTTAACAAAAATCAACCGTTGTTTTGAAATCGTTTATTGATTACCAGTTTTAACCCGTTTGCCAGTAATTTAGATAATAATTTGTAGGCACTTTCCACTAATGATATAGGACGATAATGATTCGATGAGAGAGGAGAAGAATACTTTGCAGCGAGCACTACCGACATTGAATTGATACTTCGCAGTAGTTCACCTGAATAATAGAACTCTTGGATAAAAGTAATGTAATCCCTCTTTAACACTTCCCACTGACTTTTCATAAAATAAAAGTTAAAGCCATATGAGCCCGGGCTGTTGCCACTTGCACAACTCTTTAAGGTCTCATATATCTCAAGTTCAGTAAAACTAAAAGGCGTGACAACCCTCTCATTCTCCTATCTAGACACTTTAAGTACACATTCCAGGCCTAAAATTGGTCAAGTTTCATTCATTTTCTCGCAAAAATGATCGCTAAAAAAATCATAGATGCCCCCGTTTCAACCCTCCACCGACTCTATCCACTCTCCATTACGGTATAAGCCATATATACCATTCCTCTGTCGCCTTCTTTTTACTCATGCATGAAAGTACCATGTATTACAATCTCCCTCATTAATCCATTTCGATCTTGATTTTTAGAACATAATCGTAGCTTTCCTATTAAAAGATACCTGTTGTTCTTGCCATTTTTTCTTTCGGTTAGCCACTTTCTCATCCTGCAACGCTCGAGATTCTCCAATAACATCATAAAGTTTTAGATGATTTTGTAGAAGTTCACTCTACTGATCTGCATAACCAAAACAATCCTGTTCCACACTCTTAAGTCTTGGTGTAGTTTTTTCATCTCACAATATAGCACATATCCCTTATTGCCTAAGAAATTATTTGAAATCCAGCTTTTTTTCAGAACATCACAGAATGAAGGATGAGACTCCCAACAATTTAATGACAAATTATTTCGAGCCCTAATTCACGAATATATGTTGTAAAAGTATAGGTCAATGTTCCGCAATACTTCTATATAATGTTGGGTCCTGTGAATCAGGCTTGACTCTTTGACAACATAAATCTGTCAATTCGGCTTGCACTCGTACCCATGTAATCAACCACGAGAATTGATGTCGTAATAGGGGTACATCTATCAAGTCATTCCCTACAATAAACACATTAAGTTAGTTATTTCCTGAGTCATATCCCCATCTCCATGCATATGCTCCTCTGGGAAACAAACTGAATTAATGTCACCTGCAATACAGACAAGCCAACCAATTACTCACCAATAACATTAATTGCTACCATAAAGCCCTCTCCAGCTGAATATCCAGAGGAAAACATACATTTATCATCAACAACTCAATATTTATATCTATTAAAGTTCCTTGTATCACAGAAAAATTTGGGAACAATGATATAGATCTTGCAGAGAACAATGTAGAGCTCCAAATGATAGCAGACTGCTAGAACGACCCACAGACGAGCTCGCACACCACTCAAATCCATTGTCATGCCATATTTGCCTTACTAATGGTCTGTTCATTTCTTCTTTCTTCGTCTCCTGGAGCTACAAAAAAATCAATCTTATATTTATTAATAAGAGTTTCGACCACCAACTTCCTCCCCAGCCGACTTATACCATGAACATTTGTTGTTATCACTTTCATTGAGAACCATCTGCCACAAGCACTAGATCTTCTTTTGATTTGCACAACTCCTCATCTCTCTATTCAAGTGCTGCAATGCTTCCAATCATACTCAGATATGATGTTAAGCTTTGGACACCAAGATATTTTCCTACTTCCCATATTTCTACTGCAACGTTTAAATCCAAATGTTCCTACGGGGATCCGCACCCTGTCAAGATTCTGGACGACATTGGTTGAAAGTGGGCTAGACACACATTCATCCCGCAACCCCTAAATATTGCAATAGCTTATGCTGATAGGGCTCATTATCCACCCCCTCTGATACTTGTTCCACTCCACAATGTACCCAGT
Organism: Pinguicula moranensis; assembly: GCA_028565015.1. Taxonomy (NCBI): domain Eukaryota; kingdom Viridiplantae; phylum Streptophyta; class Magnoliopsida; order Lamiales; family Lentibulariaceae; genus Pinguicula; species Pinguicula moranensis. The sequence continues at coordinate 11,907 of JAOWBN010189040.1, read as the reverse complement.
ATATTTTCAACTAAGTTTGGGCCTGGGGGGTTAGATGTATGCAACATTACCTTTGTAATTATACAAAGAGGCCATTTCCGTTACGACTCAATATGCATTGCGCCATTTGATATATTGAATTCCAGCAACTTCACTAAATTGAAGCACTTGAATTCAATAGAGTCATTTTGCTATAATCCATTATTAGCACAAATGATTTACCTCTCTAACCGGAGTTTCAACAATACGTTGCTCCACTATTGGGCGTAAATTAAAAATATTAGGACTCAATGACGGAATGAAGCTCTGTTGGGAATCGTTTGATAAAGGATTTACCTTTCTAACCGGAGTTTCAACTGTACTAATCTTTTCCTCCATGTTTATCACTGAGTTTTTTGCAGGAGATAAAGGCTATTGCGGATGTATAGTTGTGAGAGACTCCTTTGTTACATAAGGAACGAGCTAAACATTTCCTGTCGTGTTTTGCATGTCTTCCTCTTGACTTGATTCCTTACTCAATACTGTGCCTATCAAAGGTGGTAACTCAGATAAATTCAATATTTTTCTATTCGTTTCTGCATTTGACAGATTCCCTCTATTTCCTGTCCGTTCTCGCCAAACCATCTATTTTTTTTCCCTTGATAACCCGGCTCTTCCATCACATGAATGGAAAATTCCTCCTCGGAATCTTCCTGTTCTATCTTCATACATTCATCAATATAACTGATCCCCTCTACCTGGATCAAGAGTCTCTCCCTATGGATTGCTTCTCGATTAACATGATCAGGTCTATACGAATCAATTTACCAATTTTGTTCACTATTCCACTAAAGATTAATTATCCCAGCAATGAGGGGGCGTGCCTCTAATCTGAATCCAAACTTCATGAGAATTTTTTTGTTATTTCCCTCCGCCATGGCCGAGGTTGTTGCATACCAATCTTACTCAATAAAGAGTTGTCCGCTGAAATAGCATCCTTTAAATCAGGATTGGTGTTGGATAACATATCTTCCCCACCATCCATACGTATCGCCTTACTTCCCTCGAATCCATTCTTCTTCAACAGAGCAGATATCGTCCGATATTCACTCTGCGGTTAGGGGTGCCCACTATGCAAAAGTGTAGCCAATCTAACGTCTCCTGACACGGTTTAAATTTTTATCTTTTCATCTGAGTTTCTTGTGGAACTTTCTTCTCTAGATCAACTTCATCCCGCTGCATTTGAGATTGATAACCCTGATTCAAGAAGCTTTGTCAACTATTTTTCCATACATATTATATCGGCTAGTGGAGCGAATCGTACAAACCCAATTCTTCTATTCAAATCCACTTGATATTGCGGTATGAAGACATCTCGCACCTTCCCATGAGGGGCAAAGATGCGACGCATATCCTCCTTGTCACATTGCAACAAGAAGTTTGTAAAATAGATCTGAGGCAAGGGGCCACTTCATCGTTGCTGGATTTTATCCTCGTTTGATGCTCTTTTTGTACTATCTTCTCCATCAATTTCTTCTTTGTTCCAATCACTTGTATAAAATCTCGATTATCTTCTTCAGAATTCGGGAGAACGGAGGCTGAAACCACCTTCGTATAACCATTGCCTCGACTCCCTTCGATCACTACCTCATCCTGTGCCAATCCCGGCGACACGAGTTTATCGCGCGTAGGGTTCATATTGCACGACAGCTGCATCAAAAAATTTTGTTGAAATTTCTTTTCTGCACTCTTGTTTGTGGATTTTCATGGAGTTTTAGGCCTTTGAAGAAGAAGACTCCTACTTGTTAGAAAAAGTGGGCAAGATCATTTTAGAATAATAACACAGTTTAGGTGTTCATTAAGGGTGATATTGTCATTGCAATTACATATTTTGTATTATTTTTTTGCACTATTTGAACTTTTCTTAAATTAAATCAGTTACATATTTTTTTTAATGTTATAATGTATTTAATGACTTAATCTATTTTCTTGCTTAAAATAAAATTATAAATTTTCCCTCTCCTTATCCTAATATAAATTGCAGACTTTTTTTTCAATAAAACAAGATGGGTATCTGATAGCAGCAAAAGGTCTATCCACTATGTTATAAAGAGCTTGTCTCCCTAGGGATTCTGAAAGGAGTGGAAATAGGACGAGAAAACATAGCACTATCTCATCTTCAGTTTGCAGACAACACTCTGATCTTTGGGCAGGCTTCTTGAAGTAATATTCTAGTCATAAAGGGGATTCTGCAGATGTTTGAGGTTACATCTGAACTGCGCATCAAATTCTCTAAAAGCAGTCTTATTGGCATAAATATGGAAGAGTCAGTGACATAGGACATGACAAATTTTCTAGGTTGCAAAATAGGTGCAATTCCATTCATATACTAAGGACTCCCAATTGGTGCCAATCCTAAGAAGACAAAAACTTGGACACCTATTCTTCAGAAATTTCAGAAAAAAACTCAACTCATGGGAACAAACTGGGATATCAACTGGGGGAAAATTAACCCTAATAAATTCAGTCTTGGCATCACTTCCAACTCACTACTTCGGTTTCATGAAAGCCCCCTCTTCCGTGATCAAGAAACTAGTGTCTACACAAAAGAAATTCTTCTGGGGGACAGATGCTTTGAGGAAAAGAATGAGTTGGGTGAAGTGCGAAAAATTAACAGCCTCAAAGAGCTCTGGGGGAGTAGGAATAAGAGACATATCAATGTTTAATGACTCTTTGTTAGGCAAATGGGCAGTAAGGATTCTAAATGGTGAAAACAGTCTAGCAATGGACATAGTGCGATCAAGATATAGTCACAAAGGCTCTCTTACGGTGGGCAACACACGGTCTTTGGGATCTCTCACTCTCAGCTCAAATGCACAAAATCTAAGGAGAAGAGGATGTAGATATGCATCCACCTGGTGGCACACAATTCAGGAGGTGGCAACCTCAGATTGGTTCGAGCAAGAACTTATAATCAAACCGGGCAAAGGGCAGAGTGTGAGATTTTGGTTGGATAGATGGTTAAATAACTCGGTGTTGGCTGAAAGATTCCCTAGATTGTTTAGAGCTGCAGCAAATAAAGACTGCTTTATAGCAGAATTGGGTTCCTGGACAAATAACATATGGTCTTGGTCTTGGACATGGAGAAGGAATTTAAGAAATAATGAGAAACATGACTTAATGGAGATGGAAGGGTATCTAGTGGAACACAATCTGCATGAATTTAAACAGGATTCAATCCAGTTTAGGGACTCAAAGGATGGTTTCTACACAGTACAGGTTGCCTACAGTAGGATGTCTGCAAACAGACCGCTACTTTTTCCAATGGAGGCAGTCACTGCATTGTCTAAGGTCTGGAATGATCTACTTCCGACTAAGATAGCATTTTTCACATGGAAACTGCTACAAGGGGCCATTCCGGTAAAGGAGAGTCTGTACCAAAGACACATCATTCAGGGTGCATCAGAATTATCCTGCACTATGTGCAGGCTGCATATTGAATCGTGCACTCACCTATTTTTGGAATGTGAATTCAGTGTGCAGGTATGGACGCAGATCAAGCAATGGCTAGCATATCAAGACCAATTCTCAACTCTGCCAAATCCATACATTCCCTCTATGGAGACATTTGAGAGCGAGAAACCACCTCATATCAACCTCTGGGCTTGGAATGCAATATGGCAAGCTATGGCCTGGAATATATGGAAAGAAAGAAATGCCACTCACTTTCAGGCCAAGGATAGTAACGCAACTAAGGTGTGTCAGAGCATACAAAGGTCCACCTGGCTCTGGATGAAATCACATAGAAAGGTTCTGTTTCCTTATACTCTAACTGACTGGTTGCTGCAGCCTTACATATGCATGAGCTTTATTTAACATATGCAGTTTTGATTATATAGCATAGATGGTACTTAACATTCGACTATCTGATTTAAACTGGCAGTTTAGAACTAGTATGGAGTGTAGACTAGTCTGGATCTGGTAAGACAGTGATAATCCATCGGATTCTCCTTATCTGATTCTTTAAAACCTGTGATATGTTTTGTGGTGCTTTTCTGTACAAAGGATAGAGTTTATATCGGTTCCTGGAACTCTTGGGATTTATTTTTCTGGAACATAGTGATACTTCTATTGAGTGCATAAGGGAGATATTAGGGATGGAGAACAGAACATAAGTCTAGGATCAACTCCAAGGTGTGTTCATGCAATTCTGGAGTAAGAATGCGAACAATGAAGGGTCTAGGCGGAAGCTGAAAATCAAGGCAGAGGTTTTACTGTGCGTCACACAGAAGCAGCATATGTTCACATAGAAGCTAGTGAGCTCTAGTGATTTTCTTATCTGTCAAATATTACGTGGTTTGTGTCTCTGTGGTACAGGTGCAACAGGTGTATTCCAGTTTTATTTCTTGCAAACACAGTACGTGAAAAATAAGACTCTCAAATGATGAAAATGGTAATGCCACTGGTCAGTTTTTTGAGTTGAAGATCGCATTACTCTCAATCTCCAGATGCTTTCAGGCACGTATGCAAAGCTGTGTACCAATTCATAGCCGTATTCTAATGGACATAGGTGAGTTGTGTACCATCCATATGGGTGATGACAGCGACGAGCCTTACCAAGCAATAAAATAACAGTTACATGCTATGAATCGATAAGTTGACAGTAAAGACTCCTACAGTCAGTACTCTAAAGGCCATAATGAGTTGTGTACCATCCATAGGGTGATATGTTGACAGTGACAAGCCTTGGAAAGCAATAAAATAATAAGTACTGGCGACCTGCTCAGCAGAGGAGCATAGAGATCACTGATGTACTTTCTTTAACATTGATTGTTGGCTAGTAGGTTTTAAGAAGGTGTATAACAAGAGCGGAATGTGCTCTTCGGTTGGAAACTTTTCTGTACATATTTCCTTTTAATGAAATTTTGGCTTAACTAAAAAATAATAATTTGGAAAGGTGTGTGGTGTGTCGAACCCTTATAGCATAGCATAAATACATAAGGCTGCATTTTATCTTCTTAAAAAATAGTCTCCTACACTTATCAATTGAAGCTTTAAGCTTAACATCATTAATGGTTATTGTGGATCTTTGAGCTCCAGAAGTTTGACCACTTCGTTCAAGATAACCATTTAGTGGATCCCCCTGCAAAAGGCACGCTACACATGTATATCTAGAGGGGGCAATAATGTAGCCACTTAGACAGGTTCCTACATTCTGAATCTTGGTTGGTTGAGTGGCCAGAAGCCATCAAATTGGGCTAAGCATAGGCCTCTCTGATCATAGGCCAATATTATTGAAAGTTGAAGAGGTGAACTGGGGATCGAAGGCTTTTAAATCACTAAACTGCTAGGACATAGTGGAGGACTTTGTAGATTTAGTAAAGATGGAATGGGGCTAAATGGTTGTCTCTGGACGAGGAAGTATGTTCTGCACGAGAAGATAAAGCGGTTGTGCAGGACTTTAGCATAATGGAACAAAGAGGTGTTTGCTCTAGTTGGTACTAAAGCAGAAGACTTGAGGGCTCAATTGCAGGTACTTGATGACCAAGAGCTCAGGAACCTTACAGGCTATGAAAAACTAAGCAGGGCCAATACCTAAAATCAGCTGCAGCACACACTTCGCAACAAAGAAACTATCATGTATAAGAAGTCTAGAGCTACATGGATCAGGGATGGTGACTGCAACACTGGATACATCCATGGTAAAGTTAGCAACAACATGAGAGTTAATAACATAAGAGGCATGAACATAAATGGAACGTGGACAAAGGAAGTGCAGGAAGTAAAAGCTAGAGTTCAGGACTACTATTTAGCACACTTTGCCACAAAAGAATGGGACCACCCTACTCTAAATTTTTCAGGGATAAAGTAGCTATCGACAACAGATAATGACTTCTCAATAGTTGAATTCACGGAGGCAGAGATCCAAAAAATTGTGTGGAGATGTTCAACCTCAAAAAACCATGGTGCTAATGGCTTTAATTTCTTCTTCATTCAGTGACATTGGTCTACACACAAGGATGACTTCATCTCCTTTATCCAAGAATTTCATGGAGAGGGGCGACTATCATAGGGAATGATGTCTATATTCATTACTCTAGTCCCTAAAACTAGGAGTCCTGTGAAGATTGATCAATACAGACCCATCTCCTTAGTCAATAGTGACTACAATGTATTAGCCAAACTCCTGGCAAACCAATTGAAGTAGGCACTGCCCAAGTTGATATGTAGCAGACATATGGATTTTATCAAAGGAAGGAACATCTTAGATGGAGTACTAGTAGCAAACGAGCTGATCCACTCAGCCAAGAAGTCCATGAGGAAAGGGGTACTACTAAAAGTTGATTTTTCTAAGGCATTTGATACTGTGAATTGGCCTTACTTCTTGATATAATGAGGAGTTTCATCTTTTGCAATGTTTGGATGAAGTGGATCATAGAGTGTGTGACTATAGCGCATTCAGCAGTGTTGGTGAATGGCAGCAGCTCAAGAGAATTCAAAATCAGAAGAGGCATCAGACAAGGGGATACCTTATTCCCTTTTCTATTCCTCATCACAGTTGAGGGGTAAAATTTGATGCTATGTAGAGTTGTGAAACTATGGAGGTTAACCGGTATAAAGTGTGGCCAAATCTCAATCTCTTACCTTCAATATGTAGACGACACTTTGTTGTTCGGAGAAGGGAAGAATAATGAAGGGAGTCCTTAGACTATTTGAACTTTTCTTTGTCCTGGCAATAAACTTTTCAAAGAGCAATATTTTTGGTTTGAATATCAGCTCGGATCTATTTTGAAGGTTTTCCACCATGCTGCAATGCAAAACAACAGGACTACCCTTATTATACTTAGGACTACCTATCGGGGCCAACCCAAGTAGGGCTAAAATGTGGGAGGTGGTAACTGAAGTTATCAAGCAAAAAGTGAATTCCTGGGGCAGGAAAATCTGTGCTAGCAAGTCTTCGAATCTACTTTTTATCTATGTATCAACCTCCAAAGAAAGTCATCAAAGCAATGGAGAAAGTCATGACAATTTTCTCGTGGAAGCAGAACCAGAAAAGGAGAAAGCCAATACACTAGGTACATTTGTAGAACATGTGCAAAAAGAAGAAATATGGAGGGCTGGGGATCCGAGATATATACCTAATGAACAAAACCCTATTGATGAAGTGTTTATGGCGCTTAAGGACAGATACAGGAAGATTATGGAACCAAGTATTCAACTTAAAATACTTCCAAGAGGCAAATCATTATAGTGAGTGGCAGCTGATCACAATGCCGGCTACATGTCGCATACTTGGCAAGATATCTGGAAGAACTCCAGTGATCATAGGTTTAATGACTAAGTTAACTTGTCCATCAAATAAGGGGACAAGGCTGTGTTTTGGAGGTATAATTGGATGGGAGTTGGATGGGAGTTGGTATCCTAGTAGTGGAATTTCCCCAGCTATACAAGCTAAGTGTGCAAAAGAACTCATTTGTTGCTGAAATGAGTATACGGAGTGAGGAAGTGATCAATTGGAGGCGAAATTTTTGGAGGCAACTGAGGGGTCGAGAGACAGACATGCTCAATGAGCTCCTAAGGCGAGTGGATGACATCTATGAACCGCAGCAAGGGAAGGATCTATGGAAATGGACAGAGGATCCCTCTGGAGCATATACTGTTTGTTCAGGATACTTCACTGGTCTGTCACGATGTGTGTATTTTGTGACCTCTCCATAAATAATGCATCACACGTCTTCCTGGTCTGTAACGATGCGTGGGAACTGTGGGGTGAAATATATACTTGGTTTGGCCTTGTGTACATTGGTCGCAGAGACTTGCAGTATCACTACATAAACCATATGGGGCTCATCTAGGGGAAGAATGGCATAGACTTATGGAAAAGCCTGTGGCAAGCGGTTGTCTGGTGTATATGGAAGGAGCAGAATACGATTCGGTGAGACACAACAACTGAGGCTACGAAGGCATCAGACTGGAACAAACTCAATCCATGACAATGGTTGGGGGCAAATAGCAAAGCTCACTGTGGACTTACTATAGGAGAATGGCTCAGGTACCCGAAACTCTACAGTAAGCTGACTTTCATAAATGACAGAGAAGCCATGAACATGTAACGCTTGTGGTAAGAGAACGGGGAGGCAACATTCTGGTAGACTTATTATGTAATAGTTAGACTTAGGTTGCAAAAAACTCAAGGAGTGTACTGCACTCGTGATGTAATGAGAAGGCCTATTTGGCCTTAAAACTGAATAAAACTTTAATTACAAAAAAATAAAATAATGATGGCTGTAGGCTTCTAAGGTTGATGCTCCACCTGAGTCGACGGTGGATCGAGAACTAAGGAAGACAACGCTTGTGAGACTTCAAAATTCTAGTTCGGTCAACACAATCTTTGTTTTTGTTTTTTTTGTTTTTTTTTGGTAGGTTCAACAACGCGAGTTAACGTCACGGACCCTACTTAGGTATCCGGGCGAATCGTGGCGGCAGGACAGAACGTTGCCAACCCGATCCATACCCGACTAATCCCAGGATGACCTTGCAGAGTTGGAGCCCAACGGGTCTCTAACCCTGCACCTCTTGGCATGCCAGGAGGTTACAAGATCTACCACCGGGACAACTCGCAACGTTTTTTTAATAAGAGACTATAGGAGGGAGGGCGCGTATTTAAATTTGATATATATTATTGAACGTGGTCGAAAAGGACTTGATGAGTATCTGGCAAAAAATAATTTACTGTAGAATTGCAGCCTTTTAAACTTTCCCATAAGTCATTATAATTCTAAAAAACTCCCACTAAATTAGTGAAATAGCTAAAGAAAGTAGAGACACAAACGTGCGCGTGCAAACGGGCTAGGCACAATATGCACGAAAAAAAAAGTGCAGGCGTGTCTAAACCGCTCGCATTAAAATGTGCGGGCGGGCCAAATTTTTATTTTTATTTTCAAAAAATGTGAGTGTAATACCCGCTCGTTTTACAAAACGGGCGCGCGTATCGGGCTTAAAAATCTATCCCGCAAATCGTGCGGCTAGCCCGCACCTATTTTTAAAAAAAATCATTTAAATTATATTATTATTTTTATTAAATAATAAAAAAAATAAAAAAAAAATGTTCAAACGCACGTGATCCATTTGCACGCGGACTAACCCGACAGGACACGTTTTTTTATGTGTGTCGTGCTAGGCACGCACGTTTAAGAAACATGCATTTTTTAAAACGTGCGTGTGCCGGACTGAAAAATTTAACCCTCAAACCGTATGGTGCGGCCTATCTCTACAAAAAACCAATCATAAAGATGTGCACACGCGTTCTACTTTTTGTAACACTACTGAAAAAAAAAAGGGAGTAGTAACAATGCTTTGAAGATGTTCCTAAACATGCAAATTCTCTAACAATTTAAAAATAAAGATGCAAAAGCAAAAGCTGATTGCTATAATTTATTTACATATTTGAAGCCAAAAACTACTTTGTAAGAGTTGTGTTATACCCTGACAACACAAGTCACAAAGATTTATGATATCTTTTAAAATGTATTGAAAAGTATATTGGGTATCAACAGTAATTCTAGACCAACAAGATCCAAAAATAGACTAATATGGTATGTTTTTGAATTTCTAGTACCACTTTCCAGTGTGGCTTGAATATTCTTCCAAAATAACCATATTGACATTTTATCTATCCATTTATAGGGTGGTGACACGGCAATCATTGAAAATGATTTTAAAAAATCAAAAGTCAAAAGCATCTCTTCCCAACTTTGTCAAAAATCTGTTTTTTTTAACATACTATATTATATATACCATAAAATCAAACACTAAAAAATGAATGCGAGGAAAAGACAAAAACTGAAATAGTTACTTTTGTCAATAGAATATTGTTCATAAACAAACTGGTGAATCTAACATTTTGTAATCATTCTAATGATTACAAAATGATTGTTAATTGTTTTCTTCTCATTGCTTTCTGGTGCAATTTCGAATTTCAAGTAGAGTAGAGCCTTCAACAGTGATCAAAATGTGATAATCCAAGCAATAAAGGGCCTAGTCATAATTCACTATAAATTCATCTGCCGTTGAATTCGAATTTATTGAACCTAGTTGACTGAAAACAAGCAACACCAGCCACCAAAGTCAAAGCGGCGGCAATGCCGCCACCGCAGCCCACCGTCGAACTCAGCCGCCGGAAGGAACCAAAACCCACTTCCAAATGCAACCATCGCCGCCGCGAGTCCAATTTCTTGAGAACGGAGAGAAACAGGGTTCAAATTGAGAGGACTCACACATCTTCTGTTCATACACTGGTTTCTGTTGGTGTTCTTCTCTTCTTCCCTTTGTCTTGTTTTCTTTGACCTTCATTTATCTGTTTGTCATCCTGGTAATTTGTAGGGAAAGAAAGCGATTTCGGATGGGAAGAACATGAATGCAGAAACACAGAAAGAGATTGAGGAGTTATCAGAGAAGTCGGAGGAATTATTGAAGACAACAAGAATGGAAGATAATCAAGTACTACTAAGCTCATTGTTTGAGATAGAAATGGTTTTGTGAAAAGTTACAATCTTTTTTCTTTTCTAGGAGCAAATAGTGTCAATAGACAAGATCAAATGCTCTGGTCATTGCAAGATCGTTGTCCGCAAGATTGTGGAGCAAGTGAGGGCTGAGACAGAACAATGGTCCCAAATGAAACAAATGCTCGTGCAGGTTCATGGTGAAATGGAACAACTGCAGGTATCACGGGATTTCTGGGAAAATCAAGCCAGCGAATCGGAATACGAGGTTCAGACACTTAAACATGATGTAAGAGGCCTTCAATCCTGGCATTTTTCCCTTAATCATCACAAGCTTGTGTTAGAACAGATGGCCTAGTGGTTATAAGGATGTTTGTATGTGAGGCCGATTTTAAAAAAAATGATGTAAAACATGTTAAAGTATTGCAAGTTAGTTTCTTTTTAGGTGGACGAATGGAAACAGAAAGCTCTTGCTTATGAAATCAATGCCAACGAACTTCAACTGGAACTGTCTCAATGTCAATTTGAGCTTCAAATGTCTCAACTTGAAATGCAATGCACGGCAATGAAGAAGAAGGATAATCAAGATTGTGAAGGAAAAGTATCAAACTTTGAGAATGCTGACAAAGAACTGAAGACAGAAGCAGAGAAAGAAGGAACTTCAAGGCAAAACTTGCTACCTATTTCTCTAGGTAAGCAACTTGCAAAGGAGAGGAGAATGCTGATCCGGAGTTTAGAGAAACAGCAGCATGGTAAGGAGAAAAGCCAGAATGAAGAAGTCCCATTACAGAACACCCCCGGGCCAAAACAGTGAAGCGGTGTATTGGAAACTCAATCTCCTAGTTTGTTTGTATTTTTTGAAAATTAACTCCATCTCCTTGTTGGGAAGAGAAAACAGAGAAGTGTCATACTTGATGGCCATGAGAGTTCAAAAAGAAAAGAGAGCTTTAGAATGTGTTCATGATTATGATTAATACCATTTTGCATTAGTTTATCAAACAACTCTTCAATCTTTATTAGTTGTTAATTCAGTAGCTACAGATCATCCGTAATATGTATTTTACAACTATAAGTTTAGGATGTCTGAATAGGAGGAGCACTTAGATCAATCCTAGGAAGGCCTTGACAGAAGGCCTAGGAAATAATCATCTCTCGGTCTCCAGTGGATCTCGTTACCAGGCTTCCCATTTACCTCTACAGAAAAGATATATTGCAGATCATTGCGATGAAGTTCTGGGCACGGATAATGCGACCATCTTTTGCACCAGGGTGTCCGGGGTCAGATTCTGTGTGGAAGTAGACTTATCAGCTGAACCTACTAAGGGTGGGTTTGGTAGCCGGTTTACTTTAAACCGGGGTTTGGGTTAATGTAGGGTACCGTTCGGTTACAAACTTTGCGACCCTGTTTGGTATGGCCATATAGGGTTTCATAAAACGGACCTAACCT
>JAOWBN010189039.1:0-28170 GCA_028565015.1 Pinguicula moranensis | reverse complement strand
ATTTAATATATATAAGTTTATTCGTTTATGGAACTTAAAGTATATATAATTTTTATAGATTTATATGATAAATATAATAAAATATTTTTTTCTAAAAAGATGAAAGAAGCAAATTTTTACTTTAAAAAAGTCAAAAAAAAACTCGGTTACGCCAAAGGTTTGAACCGGATTTAAACCGTGACGGAAACTGTCTGAAACCATCCTGAAACAAACCGTCAACCGGAGGAAACCGGACCGGGCAAAATCGGATATTCAAAGTTAGGTTAAGGTTTGCATTTTTAAAAACCGACAACCGGCAAAAAACCGACGGTTCGGTAACCGCCAACCGAACCGCCCATCTCTACATCCACTTCCTAAAAATAATTTAGCAATTATTACTTTTTTCAGTTACTTTGGTTCTCCTTTCTCTAAGAACTGCTCGATGCAGTGCAGCAACAATGCAAAAAAACAGTAAAAAGTATTTTAATTATATATTTATATATCCACATAAGTTATTCTATATACACACCAACTCAACTCATATATAAAAAGAGCTTTAGTAATAGCCTAACAAGCCATATCAAGATGTTTTTCTAATTATGGATACACCCTTGCTCCTGCCCCGTTGGCTCTCCGGGCGAGGGAGCCGAGTTCCGGCAATGAGTATGAATGCTGCAAATCGGGCGAGTGGTAGAACAAAATTAAATATGGTCGAACTGAAGGACATGACCACCTGGGAGCTGAGGCGCGAGTGAGTCCATTTTCATGTCGTTTGCGTCGCAGAGGTAGCAACCCGGGTTGCCGGCGAGGACCTCCTCCACCTTGATCTGATGCCGGTATTCCTCAACGGGGCCTTCCAACGGCACAACCTGGGCGGGCGGAAACTCTCTGGTTCGGAAGACACGAGATATAAAAGACAAACAAGCGCACATTTTGTGTAAGAGGGATAGTTTGTAATTTGGTAGTGGCGGAGAGAAAAGAAATAGAGGTGTTTGATTTGGATTATGTTGTATATTTAAGCTTTTTTTTTTTTTCAAAAAAATCTTATTGGGCTATTGGGAATTCCCGGTCCCATCCCGGATCCCAGTTTCCCGAACCCGGGATTCCCGAAATATTATTGGGAAGGGACCGGGAACTCCTTTAGAGTCCCGGTCCTTATTGGGACGGGCTCGGGATTGACCAATCCCGAGCTCGAATCCCGATTGCTCTGGCCTAGTAAGAGGGGGGTTTATAGTGGGATTTTGTATCATTAAAAAAAAATAAGATTTAAAAAATTGTAGCTTAGTGGTTTGGGTTTCTCATAGTAAGTATGCAATCTTAGTATACTTTTAACACTTAGCTTAGCTAAAGAAATTGTTTCCTTTTTCTGGTAAATTCGCATATTATGAAAATAAGGAATTGAACTATTTACGATGTGATCAAAGCGTCAAAACTTTATATACTAGCGCCAGAAATGTGTGTGTGCACAATTTGTGCAGTTTTAATATACTTTTATTTATTCCAACAAAAACTTATCAAAAAAAAAATTCCAACAAAAAGTATATAATTGATTCCATCGATGAATTTCGAAAATGGAAACATAAAATCTTGAAAGAATTTGAACATTATGCTGAAGTTAAAGCTTGATTTAACCATGCCACCTAATAAAATTGAGGGTTGGGGGTGACAACCCCCTGTGCCTCCTCTCTTTGCCCCTGCTTATGTCACCACCTTGTGATCAATAGCTTTTTTAGCCTAGTGGTAATAGATGTATTTACGTTTTTTCTTCTTCTTCTTCAAACTCCTTATTTTTCACCTATTCTAAGAAAATAATGGTTTGAACGAAATGATCATTTTAGGTCCGTCCTTGATTCTCGTATCGGTTGGTGAATTTGCTTTATTACTAAATTTACTAATATGAGAATGTTTTTTTAGGTAAATAATATGAGATCATGTTAACAAGGGGGTCCCATAAAAGGTAGTGTGGCCCATCTAAGCAATTTTGTGGAATAAATGACTTCGTCATTGGTCGGTGGAAGTGAGATTTAGAGAGCAAGGGGTCACTTTGACAAAAAGAACAAAAAACGAAAAGATTATAAATTTGTTTAATTATATTTAAATACAAATTTTTCATAATTGTTTCTCAAAATATGATTTTTTGGAAATTAAAAAATCAGAGAGTAGAAAATATTTTTTTTTGAAACGCAGGATAATTTTTTTAAAGCAATTGTTCGCCTCCCCCGTTTGTGTGTTGCCTGATAGAAATATGAACGTGAGAAAAGATTCAGAGAAAATGATTTGATCTTCAATGATCAGTATCGTATGTTGTATATTATTTTATAGAGTATATTACATGTATACATGGTAACTAAATCAAAGGCTAATTACATTCTATCTTCCATATTTATCTCAACTAATCAAGTTAATCAATTCCCTTGATTTGCTCCTTGAATATCTCACTAACATCTTCCCTCAAACGCAAAGGGGGTAGAACCACCATAAGCTTGTCACAAAGAAATCGAAACCGAGTGATACCAAGACCTTTGGTAAAAATGTCTTATTAAGATGCTGAATGATCACGTCTTTGTTGAGCACCTTTTCTCGGATAAAATGATAATCTACCTCGATATGTTTATTCCTGGCATGAAATACAGGGTTAGAAGCTAATGCAAGTGCTCCAATATTGCACACCAAAGTATGAGACTATCCATAATGGGCACATGAAAATCTCGGAGAAGCATTCGTATCCACTACATCTCAGCAGTCGTTAATGACATGGCCCTTTATTCTGCTTCAATACTTGAGCAAGATACCACTGATTGCTTCTTAGCTGACCATGAGACAAGACAATTGCTAGAAATATGCAATATCCTGTAGTAAAACGTCAATCAAAAGGATCCCCATCCCAATATAAGTCACAATATGTCCGAAGTTTAAAAAACCCAGGAGTAAATGAAAGACCAAGATCAAGAGATCCTTTGAGATAACGAAGGACTCGCTTTACTGCACTCCAGTGATTGTGATCAGGAGCATGTAAATGTTGACATAATTGATTAACTGCAAATGCAATATCAGGTCGAGTGAGAGTACAATATTGTAGAGCTCCAACTGCCTGCCGATACAAGGTGATTTCCTCAAAACGAAGAGAAATGCCATTAGTGTCCCGAGATCCTAAAGTACAAGGAGATGGAAGTGGCTTGGCTCCAATCATCTTTGTTTTATCAAGCAAACCAGTGATATATTTGCTTTGTCGAAGATGCATTCCACTGGTATTTCTAGTTGCTTCAATCCCAAGAAAATAGCCTAGATCACCAATATCTCGAAGTTTAAATGAAGCTTAAAGTCCATATCAAGTTCAAGATATGGGCAGCGCACCTCATATGCAAGTTTAGATGCTGCAAAACAACAACACCCAATACATCACCAAACCTTTGGATCTGCCTATCTCTCAAGTCATCCAAGCAAGTTGCATTGGCCGATGCATTATCCACCGTAATAGTTAAAACCTTGTTAAGCCCCCACTCATCCAATACAGCATCAAGTACATGTGCAAGTGACTGACCCGTGTGGCTTAAAATCTTTCGAAACCCGATCACCCTACTGTGCAACTGCCACTTTGTATCTATAAAATGCGATGTGACACATATGTAGTTGATGTTTTGAATGGAAGTCCACGTATCAGTGATCAAGCAGATCCTAGAACTCAACTTATCATCTGACCCCTATATAAATTCAACTCATACAGATAAACCCCCATGCAGTCTCGTGCAGTTGTACTCCTCGAAATCATTGTGAATCAAAGCTCAAGTAATCTGACAAACTTCCTAAATCCAGCTTTCTCCACAATAATGAATGGTTGTTCATCCTCGATGATGAACTGAGCTAGCGACCTTCTTATTTGTTTTTCATCTATTATATCCAATCTCATATCTCCCTTGATTTTCCCCATTCCAGATGAAGCACCATACATCATCTTTGTCTGGTATTGGTCCATTGTAGATTGTGTACCTAAATACATCACACACTTGTCAACATGTGACCACAAACCAGAAGTATCGTGATTCTTAGTATGGCGTGGAACATGTTTGCCACAATGCTTACACATGGCGGCGGGCTTAGCCCCTTCGGCCACTTGGACAATGTCGTAGTGTTCTCATACCTCAGAACGGTGTGAACCCTTTCTTTTTTTAAGGTTGGCACGACCTCGACCACGAACAGAATCACATTCAATAAATTCTCCTTCTATATCATCACCACCTAAAAGCCTTTCTTCAATGCCATTCAAATATTGGATGTTGGGCTCAGAAGAAGAAGCTCTTTATTTGCCTTTTCCTTTTTTAGAACGACCCATCAATAAATTTTGCAACAAAAACAAAAAACTTTGGCATGCTGAAGTACATAAAAACCTGTAGCAAAAATAGGATAAACCAAGAAACACATAGAACGAGCATGCTGAAGTACATAAAAATTAAAAGTGGAGTCAAGGGAAAGGTCAGGCAGTTTGCTCAAATTTTTAGTCAAGAATAAGATGTTGCTTCTCTAACTAAAGGGGATATTCAAAGGAAAAGCAAGAGCTATAGATGGAAAGCTATTTATTCCCAAGAAAACGAGAAAGTTATCATAAATGTAGCAAAATAAAAAGGAAAAGTGAACTTGAATCATGCTGATAAGTAAGAAACCATTTGATGCTAAGAAGGTACTTTCTTCAATCATTTAATTTTGATACATTGAAAGTTGAGAACTATTATGCAATACCAGTACCATATGTGCCCAGTCACACGCCTCAAGGCCATGTATGAAAATGCTGGCAATATGGAGAACATAAACATCTTGTTTTTTGACTAACTTTGAAACTTTAAGAATGAGCATTTATCTTCCAATGACATTTTCATTTCAGGTGGGTCAGAGAATGTTTGTAGGTCACCAAGACAGCAAACACTTGAAAACTCAAGTCAAGATAGCACAAATAAATAAAACTCGACTTCATTAATTTAATGCTACATCAAGAACATGGAAACAGGAAATGTAGTACCTTAACGCTTGAACTGGAGGCGGAGGCCGGAGGGCAAGTTTGTTAGCAGCTCAAGTTTAGAGGTATGCCGCTAGACGGTTGAATCTTGGGATCTGCTTCTCAATTCGGCTATTCCTATCTATTCTGATTTGAGATTTCTAGGGCTCTGCTTCGTGCTTCTCAATCTCATTTCTCACGTTTATGTAATTGTGTTTAGCTCTGCTTTAAGGTTGAATCTTGGGCTGGGCTGGGGCTGTGAGTGGGAACTTAGTTTAGTAGTAGCAGTAGATAGATTAGATTTGTCACGGTTAAAAACCCAAGTGGCCAATCAGCCCAACCCAATACCAAAACAGAAACACTGAAACAGGCAAACAGCTAATTCTGTTTTTTGGGATATCCAAAAAATACCAAAATAAAATCGGTTTTAGGGTATACATACCAAAACCGAACCGATATACCGAATACCCAATCTTAATTGGGTATTCGGTATTTGTACCGTTCGGTATTACCGAATACCGAACGGTTTTTTGACCAGCCCTAGAGAAACCATTGGGGCGTGATTGATAATTTTTTATTAGCAACTCATTATTTTGTTCAGCCACGAGAAAATACAAAATCAGTTCGTAATACTTTTTAAAACACTTGTCATGGTATTGCTTCTGCAGGAGCCAATTAGTGTCATGAAAAGTAGAGAATGTTTTCTCTAACATAGCCTCATCGATAATCTTTTCACCACATAACTTCAGTTGAGAACTGATTTTGAACATAACAGAATTGTATTCCCTTACAGATTTAAAATCTTGTAAGCGTAAATGTAACTAATCATAAAGGGCTTTTGGAAGTATCACCATTTTTTGATAATCATATCTCTTTTTGAGATTTTTCCAAAGATCTACAAGATCTTTTATAGTGATGTATTCTACTTTGAGCCCTCATCAATATGGTGACGAATAAATATTATGGTTTTCGTCTTATCTTGTTGAGATGCTTTATTTAGATCTTTTATGGTGTCTCCAATATCCATAACATTTAGATAGATTTTCGTATCAAGAATCCATGATAAGTAATTTTTCTCGCTGAGGTCCAAAGGCATAAACTCAAGTTTAGAAAGATTAGACATTATAATAATTATTTATTAATTTTACCTCAACAAGAATGCTAGTAGCCCAGCAGTAGATTCGTGTTGATAACGTATTATGGATTATTTTAACAAGTGTAAACAAATGCAATTTTACAAAACAATTGAAATGAGTCAAGGATTTGTATGCATGAAACTCATGTACGTTTCTTTTCTCCTCAACTTCTTCTCATTCTTTTTCTATGAATTTGTCCATTCTCCATGCATCATTGCATATATATATAGATAGATATATAGATGACTATTCACCCATCATATCACATAATGATGCTTTTTCTCTCAACATACAAGTTTTTCAAAGTGTACACTATTTATATTAACTCGACCGTTGGCATTCATTCCGTAACAGGAATCTAATTAGTTCACCTGTCATAAAATCAATGTTCCCATTTCCCATTTTTCCTTAACCCCCATAACACAACACAATATAAGCAAGAGTAAAACACTCCATTGTACTCTTGACTCTTCCCCTGCCCCTCATCATCAAATTTGAATACTCCGAGAGGACCCATTCAAATGTGATCGATGCAAAGAAACAGGAACTTGATCCTGATACAAATACTCGGGCGGCAGCACCGGTGGAGAAGGATGCAATTTCGACCTTCAAATGCACTCCACGATACCTTTGTTGTCGATTAATCACCATTTATATACAAATTGTTCTTTCAAGTTCCTAAGCCATACCCTGAAGAGGTGGCGCATTACTGCAATGCGTGCAAGAAGGACATGACGGGATTCATTTACACAACAATTCGTGCGGGTTCGATCTCTACCTATGCTGCGTAAAACTTTTGATGATGATCCACAACGACGGCGAGGATTGAGTTGTTTTTGTGTAAAAAAATTCAGTGCGCTGTGTCTCAGGTCTGTCGTCTTAATTATTCCAATAGAGGTTCGAACTAGGCTCTCGTATAGTTTGTCGATGTTTTAACAGGGGCCAAAGGACAGGGGGCGATGCCCATCTCCCAATTTTTTTTTTTTTTTGTATTTTGATGTTGATTTTTTCATTTGAAATTGAGTTTGTAACAAGACACTACAGATTGTATTGAATTGTCATTGGAATGTTATGACAACAGCTCATTTATAGGGTGGAAGATATACTAGAGTTGAAGAAGTCAGGGAAAAGAGAGAATAGCAGGGGAAATTCATACCTCAATTCATACCTACAAATGCGCGAAAACTCGATATATAAGCTTATCTACATAGACCCACGACGGTGGACGTAAAGCCACATCTCACATATCAACTCCCACTAAAACATGACTCTTTAAGCAGTAACATGACTTCTAACTAAACTTAAAATGAAATGAAATGACAAACGGGTCCTTCGTTCATTCCTCAACTTTACCCACTTGTTATATTCTCATTGACTTAGGGGACTTGGACGTTAGCAACTATTTTGAAGGTCTTTTCTTCTTTATTGTCCAGTGTACGCCCTTTGCTAATGCCCGGTTCAGATCATGGCCCATCATTGTGTGTTACGTTGCCCTCTTCTTTAGCACAACCTTGTCCCCAAGGATGCAAATTTGGATATTGTGACCTTATGAAGTGTAGGTCTTCCCAGCAAACTTGAGAGGGTGTAGATCTGGACTAGTGGGTGAGGACTTGATTGATGGGGCCGTTTGGTCCCAGAATACTGCAGTGATTGATAATGCAAATTGGATAGACCTAGAATTCTTTGAACTTCTTCATAAGGGGTAGTTCAATGACGACCAATTCCTTGCGTTTCAGTTTCTCCTTGAGCTATGAGGCATGAAATACTGGGTGTAACTTTGAGTCAGTAGGAAGATCAAGGCGGTAGGCGACCTCCCCAATTCGTTCCAGTATGGTGTATGGTTCGTAAAATTGTGGTGCAAACTTCATATTCTGTCTAAACTGGACATAGTTGAATTTTGAGAAAGAGTTGGCTACCTTCTGTGTATGATCTCTCTACACAGTGTTTGTCAGCATTGTGCTTCATTCGATTATGGGCTTTGGTCAAATTTTCTTGTAGTAGGTGCTGCATATGTCCCCGGTGCTGGAGCATTCCAGGGGTTGTGTTGCTTGCTGTAGATGGTGGGGGTGGGAGTGGCACTGGAATATGCTTAACTTCCTGGCCATACAAGGCCTTATAAGGGGAAATTCTGATACTGGCAGGGTAGGATGTATTGTACCAAAACTCAATAAGATGCAACCAGCAATACCATGAATGAGGCTTCTGGGAACAAGTGCAATAGAGGTATGTCTCAAGGTACCTGTTAACTCGGTTGGTTTGCCCATCCGTTTGAGGGTGATAAGCAGAACTCATGGATAGTTGAACTCCAACTAGATTCATCATTTCAGTCAATATATTGCTAGTGAAAACCTTGTCCCTGTCGGAGATGGCATGGGAAGGCATACCGTGCAATTTGTAGACTTGCTCAATAAAGATTTTGGCCACAGATTTGGCTGAATAGGGGTAAGTCATAGACATGTGCATACTTGCTCAGCCAGTCTACCACCACCAGGATCAATTCCTTGCCTTCAGATTTTGGTAGGCCTTTAATGAAATCCATGTTTATACTGTCTCATTGGCGTTGTGGTATGTTGAATGGCTGGAGCAATCCAGCATAGGAGATGGTATCAGGTTTTCCCCGCGTGCATACATCACAATCAGTTGTCCATTCCTCAATCAACCTCTTCATGTATGGCCAGTGAAAATTTAGTTTGAGCTTGTAAATGGCAGCATAGGTGCCTGAATGGCCCCCCCCCCCCCCATTGGAGAATTAAGAAGTTGAGTCCAGAGCTTGTGTTGCAAATTAGTACCTGATCCAATACATATCCTATGGTGGTACCTTAGTAACCCTCCATGTTGCTGATAAAGAGGATAGGCGTGGGATCAATGAGTTTGGCCTGCACTATAGTGGAAAGCTTTGAATCCTGACTGTAGCTGTCAGCCACCTTGGTGACCCAATCTAAAGTGGGAGATGAAAGGCTATAACAATGAGCATAATGCATCACGGGGCCATACCTAGATAGAACATCCACAACCTTATTCTCCATCCCTTTCTAATACTGAATAGAATAATCATAGCCAAGAAGCTTGGCAGCTAGCTTGTGCTGGACTGTGGTGTGAGGTCGTTGATCTTATAGGTACTTGAGAGCTTGTTGATCAGTTCTATGATAAAAGCTTTACCTTGCAAGTAGCTTGTCCATTTCTTAGTAGATAATACCACTGCCAAAAACTCCTTCTCATAGGTCAAAAAATTTAGCCAAGGCACGGCTGTAATAGGCTAAGGTTCTGCCCTCTAGAGTGAGCACAACTCAAATCCCACAATCGCTTGAATCTGTTTCT
This sequence comes from Pinguicula moranensis, assembly GCA_028565015.1. Lineage (NCBI taxonomy): Eukaryota > Viridiplantae > Streptophyta > Magnoliopsida > Lamiales > Lentibulariaceae > Pinguicula > Pinguicula moranensis. Next base: position 18,750 of record JAOWBN010189039.1, on the reverse strand, counting down.
AAGATAAAGGTAAGGTTGAAGTCAAATAACCTGAGGACTGGAGCTGAGCACATGGACATCTTTAACTGCTGCATTTTATCTAAAGATTCAGCATCATAGTGAAAGGAGTTCTTCTTTAGGAGTTGTGTGGCCCCATAATTTCTGATAAACTTATGGTAGTACCCTGTGAGGCCAAGGAATCCACAGAGGGATTTCAGATTCACTGGCTGTGTCCATTGTTTCATTGCTTCAATTTCACTGGATCAATGGAGACGCCAGATTGAGAGATGACATGGCCTAGGTACTCCACTGATTCATTCTTGTCCAGAAGCACACTTGGACTCCTTTCCATAAAGCTTGTGTTTGTGCATCACCAGTAGGAACTGTTGGAGATGTTGAAGGTGGTTTGTCCAACTCTTGTTGTAGATCAAGATATCATCAAAGAAAACAAGCACAAATTTGCAGTTAAATTCAGAGAAAACTTCATTCATATGGCTTTGGAATGTGGACAGTGCATTGCACAACCCAAATGGGATCACAAAAAATTTGAAGTATCCATGGTGTGCTATGAAGCTGTTGAGGTGAATATCCTTCTCCACCATTCAGATCTGAAAATAGCCTGCTCAGAGATAAAGTTTACTGAAAAACACAGTGCCATTAAGCTCATCCAAGAGCTCATTTATGACGGGAATGGGGTACATGTAGTCCATATGCATCCTCTAGCTATCATCCTTCTTTTTATGAGCAAACATTGGCAAGGCAAACAGGCTATGACTGCGCCTGATGAGACCAATTGCCAACAACTCCTTAACTATGTTCTCTATTTCCACTTTTTGGTAGTGTGGAGTGCAGTAGGGTGCCTATTTTGGGTCACGGCATCGAGTATCGGGGTGATACGATGCTCCACACCATGAACTGGGGCCAGTTCTGTGGGTTCCCAAAAGATATCACTAAAACTACCAAGCAATTGTTTCAACAGCTCCTTAAAAGACTAATTATCATCCTCACCTGACTCAACCTATTGGGACACCGTACCAGAGCTATTAAAACATAATTTGGTGCCTACCAGCATTCCAGCCTCCAAACTGAAGAGTTAGGCTGGCAGTTATGGGCCATGGCCAGTTCCTTCAATAGGATACACCCTACCAATAACTAAAGTTTCCCCGCCTTCTATCAATTTGACTGTATTTTCAGCACTAATGAACTGAAGTTTTGAAGAACTTCTGATGGCTTGTATAGAGATCGGTTCCCTATCCTCTCTCAATGTAAAAATTATCGAGTTATAATCATATGATACCAGATCAAAGTTCTTAAGCTAGTACCAACCAATTATAAGATCAAAGTTTTTAAGTGGAAATAGCCTAGGATTGCAAGTGTAGCTCTTACCTTGCATTTCCCATGTAAAGTTGCAACATTTCACCTTGCTTATCTACCGTACTCCATCTATAACCTTCACCAACATAGGATCAGCATACTCTAGATCGCAACCTAGACGTTTAGCAAATTCCTGATCCAAAAAACATTGAGTATTACCTCTATCGATACGGATATGAAAGGGTTCCCCTTTAAACCATCCTTGAACTCAATATGTAATTCAAGGTAGAATTGCCACTGATGGCATTGAGGGATAGAACACTGTCATGAGACTCATTAACAGGATCACTGTGGGGCTCATTTGGATTCACTTGCTCCGCCAAATCTAGTACGGAATTCTCTTCAGCTTGAAGAGAGAAGAGTTTGCCGCCACATTTGTGTCCAGGTACGTATGGTTCATCGCACTTAAAGTTGAGCTTTTTTACCAATCTATTCTTTCATTTATGCATCCGTGATGAATTTTGTGAGGGGTTGTGAAGGTACCTTAGGAACATTTGGCTTCCCACGAAGCTGTGGAGGAACAGCAGGTGTGAAGTTGGCACGGTAAGTTGGCTTGTAGGTAAGGTGCAAATGGTTGATCATAGCATCTACAGTCAGCTCTTGATCCTTGCCTATGGCAATGGTCTCTTGGAGAGTTGGAGGGTGGTGTGCTTTGATAACTACCTGCAAAGAAGGTCGTAGGAAACCAATAAACTTTTCATGGTAAAATACTTCACCAAATACCGGATAATGACTCATTATTTATGGCATTTTTGCATCAAAAAGCCGAAGAAAGTCCTGCAAAGATTCCTGATGGCCCTGCTTCAGGAACATAAAATCCTCCAGTAGGTTGCCACTATCGTCAACATCGAAACGGATTAGAAAGGCTGCTATGAAATCTATCTAATTAGCAAGCATGTTGTGAGTAAGTCGATGGAACTAGGTGTCAGCATTGCCGTCAAAATGCATACATGAAAACTCAATCTGTTCGCCATATGCAATCCCTACTTAAATGGTGAAAAAGGCAGTACTTCGCTTGATCCAGGAACGGGGTTGCTACCGTCGAATTTGGGAAAGTCAGTGTAGGGCATCGTATCCTTATGTCTCTGTCTCCATCATCACGATCATATTCATAGGTGGGGTTGTTTTGATAAATTTTTCTGTCAATTGGCAGCCTCGATGAAGAAGGTGCATAGGGCCTAGATGAGGGATAACCGAGGATAGATTTTTGGGCATTGAATTGAGCTTGATACTCCAGCAATTCCCTGAGATTGTTGAGAGTATCCAGAAGGGCAGACTTCACGAATTGTTCATTCTTGGAGAGGCGAGCTTGGAACTCATATAATTGCCAATGGGCACTCTCAGCTGATCGCTTAAGCTGGTGTTGGATGGACTCGAGAAGATATACTAGAGTTGAAGAAGTCTGGGGAAAAAGAGAATAGGAGGGGAAACAACATATTCATATCTCAATTCATAACTACAAATGCGTAAAAACTCAATATTTAAGCTAATCTATCTAGACCCACGACGGTTGACGTAAAGCCACATCTCACTCATAAACTCCCACTAAAACACGACTCTTTAAGCAGTAACACGTCTTCTAACTAAACTTAAAATGAAATGAAATGACAAAAAAAAGGTCCTTTGCTCCTTCCTCAGCTTTAGCCACTTGTTATATTCTCATTTGCTTTAGGGGACTTGGACGTTAGCAACTGTTTTGAAGATCTTTTCTTCTTTCATGTCCAGTGCATATCCCCTACTAATGCCTGGTGGAGATCATGCTTATCACTTGGTGTGTACATAGTTTTTTTCCTTCCGTTTAGGAAAGGGTGCGGGAAAAGGCCAACAAGGACGGTAAATGAATCTCGTCTCGTCCTTCGCGCATGCATAGCTGTAACATACCACGCAAGACAGTTCAGGAACTAGAAAGAACACTTTTTGTAGATGGTGATTAATGACGGCTAAGGTATCGTGCAGTGTGCGTGAAGGTTGAATTTTCATCATCATCATCCACCACGGAGTCAGAGTATTTGTATCGTGATCTAATACCTGCTTCTTTGCACCATCACATTTAAATGAATCCTCTAAGTATTCGAGTTAGAGATTTTGATCGGGATGAATGAAGTGGGTGATTTCTATGTACATCGTGGTGATTGGTGAGGGGTAGGCAGGGATGAGTCAAAAGTGTTATGGTCAGATTTGGCAGTGATTAAATAATAAAATAATATAACTGTGGAAAAATATATTAAGGTCAACATGGTCGGAAACTCGTTATTTTAATATGGGAAAAATCTCATTCTTGTACAATATTAATTTTTTTTATCTATTTTTCTCTTGTACAAAGAATTCATTTCCTTCTTTCTCCTCTTTATTTTATCTTTCCTACATTTCTTTCTCCTTTCCTCTTTCTTAAACTTTTCTTCCCCAATCCCCTTTCTCCTTTTTCTATGTGTAGAACTCCTCCTTTTCTTTATTTTTCTCTCTCTTTCATTTTTCTCTTGTACAAAGAATACAGTGTTTTAAGAAAGGGTTTGAGATGTCTCTCTTTAAAAATATCCTATGCCCTCTTTCTAAAAACACTTGCTGGATAACATTGAGACTCTTATTCTAGACGGAGACAATGTGAGCTTAGTAGGAAATAGTGACTGAACGCCGGTCAAACGCCAATCTAAGTAGCTTGCACAAGATGAGAACACGTCTATTAAACCTCTGGTCCATTTTAGGAAACCGCTGCCGAAATTTATCAGAAGATTGCGTGAAGGTTCGACTTCGTATTACTTCACTAACTTCCCACCATATTGGCAATGGGAGGAAATGTGGCAAGTGTTTTCGGCATATGGTTTTGTGAACCATGTTTATCTACCCAAAAAAATTGTCAATCCCGGAAGTTGCTATGGATTTGTGCGGTTTGCCAAGAAATCGATTGGAACAATGTTGTTGGGAAAATTAAATGGAATATGGGTTGCTTCATCTCGAGCAAAAGAAACATGTATCATCGCTGGTCAGAGAGTTACAAAGCTCAACGGCTCAAGATGAAACTTCTTATGAGGTTATGCTCTTGCAATTAAGTCTGGACCCTTTAGCCTCTCAGTCGTTACGAAGGAGCCTCATTGGTGTACCGGCACCCCTATTGGACATACCAATTTTAAATGCCATCCTACTTGATTCTGGTTACAAGGAAGATCTGCAACATGCATGGAGGGAAGAGAAATTATTCTTAAACTTTCCTCAATAGAAGATCAAATGCAACCATTGAATGATGTGGCCACTACCGAGCGACTGTGTCTACATTCCCTGAGACCCTGGAGAATGCTTAATGGTCGCTTGGCTATCCCAACTTGGAAAATGTTGAGGGGTACACCCATCCATTGTTGGTATGAGGACTTCTTTGTCCAAATTGCAGCTCAGCTTGGGTCTCTACTTACGGTGGATGATAAAACAATCCTGAAAACAGAGATGAAATTCGGGTGTAGTCACCTGTTAACCAGTTCAAGCAAGACAATAAATCAAACCCTTGAAGTAATCATGGAAGAAGGTCAATTCAGTATACAAGTGGTTGAAGAACTAAGCTCATAACCTACGAGAACGCAGGGCTCGACAAATGCCTGGGGAAGGTATGGACGAAATCGGAAACCACGGGATGAAGACTGACCCTTCTTGTTGGGTTCCAAAACAAAGCCAGGTGCAGAGAATGAGACTTCTAAAGCTCATGCAGTGTCTCCATTAATAGATGATGTTGCAGGAGGAGATATTACTAGGATTTTAGGTGGTTGTGAAAATGTTCGCCCGGTGTCGATGATGGAGGCGCTTTAAACTAGAAGGTGCTCCACCATGGTCGTAGTTTGTGCGGATCAAGGTCAATTTCCTTGCAAGTCAATCTGAAATTGTTGTTACGTCCACATCAATCATGGCCCCTTAGGTTAGACAGCCTGTTTCCTTTGACACAGTTACATGTTTTGAGAACTATGTGTAGGATTCAAGGGACCTAGCAGCAGATTTGGTGTCGGAGAAGTAGTCGCCAGGATTGAGAGAAAGAAAGGGTTGGGCTTGGGCATCATTGTTCTTATTGGACTGGAAATAGTTAGCGACTCTAAAGGGTTGGGCCAAGTTGAAGGCGGGTTGGCCTATGCCAAAGTCTCTATCGGGGTGGGCCAAGACGGCTCTGAAAGGCCAAATAGTAAGGTTGATGGGTTTGCTAACCCACCTCATTCAAATGGTAGATTTGTTACTTTGTCCATGAAACAAGAAAAATTCAGCGCCCTACTTGCAAGCCAGCATACGAGTCTGGGCCTTTGACCCAATATATTACTAAGTAGTGGGTGCTATAAAGTCCAATTCCGAATCTCAAGAATTTTAGATCCATGATAGTATCGTTGTAGTTCCAAAACTTCATGTTCTCTTGTTTGCTTACTGTGAGCAAGAAAAATGGTCCAAACTTTGATGTATCGTGCAGATTAGTTAACCTTTTATTATTAAAACAATTTAATTACCAAAAAGAGTACATTGTTTGGCTGTAACATATGGAATTTTTGGGATATTTTACTCTTGCTTATTTTGGAAATATTGGTTTCATCCCAATGTTAGGAAAGTATGAAGCTTAGATGAGACTGGACTACAACCAACTGCATTATAAATTGCATATGGTTATTCGACAATTACATTAATGATGTGATTCACATTTGTTGGAAAATAATCCTCTCCAAAACAATTGATATTTAAACGAACTTTGATTTGTGTCTCAATCTTTACTCCCCTCCCTAACCTCTATCCTGTTAGACCATTACTAGGTTACATGGTTACATTGAGCTTCTGTTTTAATAAAATCCTTCCTCATATACCTCCAAATTGTTGTCTCCTATGGCTGAACCTACTGCCTTCTATGGAAATCAGACGGCTAGAGGATGAGGACAGTCGTTCAGAAATGGACAGTCGTTTCATGGCAGACCTTTCTTTATTGGGCCAAATGGACAGAATAATCTTTCTGGTGGATAGAATAATTTGTCTAGTGGGCCAAATGGAAATTTTTCTAAACAGAATGGGCCAAACTCTCGATCTTAGCCAAGTAGATATAATCAGACGCATGGACTATTCTCCAACCCATTTAATCGACATGTTGGGCCGAGGAATCCGGGCCAAGGCCGGGGACATCAGTCCATGAGTACGTATTTCCCTCATGGGTCACAATTTTCTTCTGGTTATGAAAAGATTAATCAGCCTCAAAATCCTATGAAGTGTCAGATTTGTGATAGGTTATACTATACAACGCTTGATTGCTATCAACGGATGAACTTTTTCTATCAGGGTCATCATCCTCCATCTCGTTTAGTTGTCATGGCCACACAAACTAATCTTGATATTGATGATTGTGTGTGGTTTGTAGACAGCGGAGCTAACCATCATATCTATAATGATTCTACTCCTCTTTTTTAGTAGCAATCCTATTCTGGGTCTGATGTGGCTGTCACTAATAGTACAGATCTGATAGTATTCTGAACACTAGCTCCCTTACAGTAAAATCCCCTACCCATTCTTTAATCATGTCTCGTATACTTCACTGTCCAAATACATCCACTAATCTACTTTTGGCTTATCAATTTTTTGTTGAGAATCAATACTATTTTATCCTTACTGACTTTGATTATTTTATTAAGAAAAACAAGATGCAACAGACACTGCTGAAGGGACCCAATGAAAGAGGCATGTACCTAATCTGGCTCGAAACCAGTTCTCCAGACATTAAAAATGCATTGGTCATGATGTTGGTACTCGACCCAATTTTTCTACTTGGCACTCTCGATTAGATCATTCTTCTCTTATTACCATTTGTCAAATTATTAGTCAGCCTCAGTTATCTTGTTCTACCAGTCCTCATTTAGAGTCTGTATGTGAACCCTGCCAACTTGGTAAGGGAAAACAGTTACCTTTTGAGTCATCAAGTCAAGTCACGAGTCAATCTTTAGAACTTGTTCTGGTCAACTTTTGTGTTTTCACGTAAACGGTTTTGCTATTATATGATTTTCATCGATGGCTTTACTAAATTGACTTGGTTATATCCCCTCAAAGCCAAATCTAATGGGTTTGCTACATTTCTTACATTTCGTGCTTTGGTCAAAAATCAATTTTCTCAGATCAAGTCTTTTCAAATTGAGGGGGGGGGGGTGAGTACTATTCAAATCAATTTAAATTCTTCCTTAACAAAGTTGGTATCTTTCACCGTTTCTCATGTCCCCACAATCCTCAACAAAATGTACTGACAGAACGAAAACATCGGCATATTGTAGACATGGGATTAATCTCATTGGCTCATTCTCATCTGTCTACTATGTATTGGGTTGAGGCATGTTCTACTGTCATATTCATCATTAACCGTCGACCCACTCTTGTTTTCCATGATATCAGTCCATTTGAAAATTTATTTGGGACAAAACTTGATTATTACAAATTTTGGTATTTTGGGTGTGCTTGCTATCCCTTGCTTCATCCCTATAATTCTCACAAACTCATGTTTTGGAGTTCCAAGTGTATCTTTATGTGGTATAGCTCTTAGCAATCTGTGTACAAATGCTTTGATCTTGTGTCTAGAACCACTTATATTTTTCCAGGTATGTTATCTTTGATGAGACTATATTTTCGACGAGCTCGGTACATTTCTCCAAATTTGTCCCTTCATTGGCGACTGCTTCTAGTCCAAGTAATGTTTCTCATATCACAAGTCCATTCCTGCAAGAATTTCGTTATCCCTCTAACATTGCAGGTACCACAGAGCCTTCCCCTCCAAAACCAGTCCTAGTACCTATAATACCACCCCAGTCACCCGTATCTGATCAAATACACTTGCCGTCTAGCTCATCGGCACCCTCATCATATAGTAGTCAACATCTTAACAAATCTCCTGCCCCTAACTTGCCCTTGGACCCTGTACCTTTTTGGATCTCAATGATGTGACTGCCCCTAGACCAAACCTACCCATTATTCCCTCAGTCCCAACCGTTACCACCAGATCCAAGACTGGATCCTGGCAATCCAAATAATTTCCAAATTATCATCTCTACTCCGCCACCTGTTACCCTCTTCGAGATTATCTTTCGTCCAACTCTTAGCTCTTCCTAGTGATCTATGTTAATGATTTTTTTGGTCACTAGCTCGTCTATCAGTTTTATTACTACAGTTGTTGCTCGACTTCAGTCCTCATTTCATCTTCATGACCTGGGAGATCTTGGATACTTTCTGGGCCTTGAAGCTGACAGGGATGATTCTGGTCTTCACATTCAATAGAGTAAGCACATAGCAGATATATTGGATCGAACAAAGATGCTAGGTGCGAAGCCTCTTTCGTCTCCTTCGATGTCAGGCTATCCATATTCCACTACGGAGTCCTCTCCTCTCACATCCTCTGAAGCTACTTTATACAGACAGACAGTTGGGGATCTCCAATATTGCACACTCTCTCGCCCTTATATTTCCTTCTCTGTCAATCAATTGTGTCAATATATGCACAATCTATCTTCTGCAGATTGGAGTGATGATAAACGTGTATTGAGATACTTAAAAGGCACTCCTGATCTTGGATTATGGTATACTCGTGGAACTTTGCGGCTTCAAGATTTTTGTGACTCGAATTGGGACGGTGACCTACTTGATCGTCAATCAACCATTGCTTTGGTATATTTATTGGCTCCACCCGCATCTTGTTGTCTGTCAAGAAACAAACAATGGTCTCCCACTCCAACACAAAGGCCAAGTACCAGGCCATGTCCATCTCTACAACAAAGCGATACTAGCTCCAAATGCTTTTTCGAGATCTCCAGATTCCTCTTGATCATTGCCCTATACTTTGGTGTGATAACATTGGTGCAGTTGTCGTAGCCTCCAATCCAGTATTTTATGCTAAAACAAATCATATTGAGGTTGACTATCATTTTATTCATGAAAAAGTACTCAATAAAGATATTGTCATTCGTCACCTCAGCACTCATGATCAGCTAGCTGACATCTTCACCAAGGGTCTCGGTGTACTACTCTTTTTGCTATCTTCGTGCCAAGCTCACGGTGGTGTTGTCCCCGTCTCACTTGCGGGGTTTGTCAACGATAATGTGCTAAGAATCAAGAAAATAGGCAATAATTTGTATTTAGAAAAGATTTATCTTTGGTAGGTGTTGAAGATTTGTACATTCCATATACAACCTTGTAACCTACAACTCTCACAATTATAAACATCCAAGCATATACAAAGTTAGATATCATTGAAGATCGTACCTCATTCTTGACATCTTCTCTCAATTGTTCATCAATGCCTCTATTTTGCATACTTATCTCAATTCCTTTATCAACATCGATACTCAACTCATTTTCAATATTGACAAAATATCTATATTTAGAAGATTCACAAGTATCAAAACATTTGGTGTTCTGATGAGGGAACAACGTAAGCTTCATGGGATTGGAAGAAACATGGTTTAGTAACGATTAATGTCACTGTATTAAGATCTGTAAGTTGGATTAAATCAAAATAACATCAAAGTCAAACTATTACATTTTTTCAAAGCACCCAGTAATCACATTTCATTTTCATTAGTTCCAACTCTCAAATCATAAAGATATGCTTGTCTATGAATAAGTATGTATATAATATTAGTTAATAATATGTTTTATTTGAGTGGTTTCTTAAATGCATATATCGGTTTGTAACTCATGTTTTTCATTAGCTCGTGATTCATTGACCTTCCTTCCAATTCAAAAGCTTATATTATTGCTTTTATGGATTGGTATGGTACTTATTAGATGGAAGGTAATAATCCCGAGAATCAACCTTGTTTGCCACTATTGCCACCTAATAATTCAAGAAAAAGAAAGTGTTCGTCTTCCGTATGGGAATACTTTGTTGATGTTGAGTCAATTTATCAACAAAATCCCGAGGCACAGTGTATTTACTATTCTAGAATTATTGGTTGTCATCGTGTATGTTACGGGACATCCCTCATGTTGTCTCATGCCGTAAGTGCAATGAAAGACTATGTGAAAAAGTGAAGTAGGACCCCAAACAATAGAAACTATCACATGATTCACAATCACATAGCGAGGATCATTTAGATGTTGGGATCTAAGACTTCATAACTTTGATGAGCGTAAATTAAGAAGGGCAATTGCAGAGTGCATAATATTGGACAAATTTCCTTTTATTTGAGTTGAGAAGGAAGGCTCCAATCGAATGCTCCATAAATTTGAGCCTCGCTTTCCCGATATATCTAGACAAACAGTCAGGCATGAGTGCATTACATTGTACAAATAAGAACTTGGATTGTACAAATACTTGAGCTCAACCCTCGCATGTGTTTCACTACAGATACTTGGATTGTACAAATAAGAACACGACTTATATGTGTCTTACAACACATTTTATAGACCATAGTTGGGTGTCGCACAAGCAGATTATCGGCTTTCAAAAGCTTGAGAATCACGTTGTAATTGGAATCTTGCAACAACTGGATTATTTAATGGACCTTTGAGGGTTGGAGAAGGCGCAGACCATCACTGTGGACAACGCGACTCCAAATGATAAAGCTTTGACAAATTTCAAGAAAATCCAGATTGAAAATTTTGGTGTATTGCTGGACACATAATCCAGAACCACAATTTACACATAACCTCCAATTACATTTGCATTCTTAATATTTCAATGTTTTATTTTCTTAACTTTCATTTATTTCATTGCATACAAGTACGATGCAGTTCCCACATTTTAAATTTAATTGTGAAAGAGGGATTGGATGAGTTGGGAACCACATGGAGAAGATGAGAGCACTCGTGAGGTATGTGAGATCCTCGTCGAAGAGATTGGATTCATTCAACATGTATGTCATACTCAATGCTGACCTAGAGAAGCGTATGGTGCTGAAGGATGACATACATACGAGATGGAATTAAACGTGATGTTTGAATCTGTATTGAATTATAAAGTCGTGTTTGTGAGGATGATTGATGCAAATAAGCAACTTGATCATTACTTGAGTTTTGATTCCAAAGGGAAAAAAACACGTGGATTTGGTACCTTAAGCTAATTGGATTCAGCTCAAAAGTTTCACTAAGTTTATAAAGATCTGACACGATGTTACACTGAAATTCTCTGCATCAAATAGTGTGACTGCAAATATATTTTTTCAGGTAACAATTTAAAGTTTGAACTTTGAAATATTTTTAAACTTCAAAATAGTTTTTCAACTTTAAATAAAAGTGATATGCAGGAGGTGGCAAAGATTGATAAGTAGCTCCAGATTTATTCTGTTGATAAGGATGATTGTTTAAGCACCATGGCCCTGAGAATGCAATTCAAGTTTGATAAGTATTGAGGGGAGCTTAATCGTGTGAATTTGGAGTTTATGGAAAGAGAAAAATAGGACCCGAACAAGAAGCCATTGAATCATTTTTTGATGGTTGCTATTGTCTTAGATCTTCGTACAAAGCTAAAGTTGTTCAATCAGTGGTTTTTAGATAAAAAAAAAATGACTAAAGAGAGAAGGATCGATGCTTATAACATGGTCAAGAGGTTTGTTAGACTTATCTTTGAAGAATATGGCAAGTAGGGGTGGTCAATCGGGAATACCGATCGGTAATCGGTATTCCCGATACCGAACCGAAAAAATTCGGTATCCAAAACTGCTTACCGTTCCCGACCCGAATTACCGAATTACCGATTTAATTCGGTAATTCGGTATCGGTCGGTAAAATACCGAATTACCGATATTTTTTTTAAATTATAATTTATTTATTTTGTTAATTAAAAAACCATTTAATCATTTTTATTAAAAAACAATTTCAGTAAATCGGGAATACCGAACCATACCGAATACCGAATCGGGATTATTTTTGAATCCTGATCCTGATCCGAATTACCGAATACCCGATTAATATCGGGTATTCGGTATACGTACCGATCGGTATTCGGTATACCGAATACCGTTCGGTTTTTTGACCAGCCCTAATGGCAAGATATATGGTAAATTCTCCAACCCGGATGTGGTCGGAATGAGGCAGTCTATTGTCCCTCTAGATGACTACGATTTTGGTGCCTTCAAGGATGATATGAGCAATGTGGAAACTAAATCCGAGTTTGAAATTTATCTGGATGTTTTGTGTGTACCACTATCAGACCTTTTTGATATTGTGCAGTGATGGAGGCCAATGAATCTACTGATCTGGTTCTATCATATATGGCAAGAGATGTGCTTGCCATACTAATTTTCACTATGCCAACCAAAGCCACATTTAGCATTGGAGGTTGAGTGTTGGATTCAAAATGTTCGTCTCTGATGCCCGCCATAGTTGAGACAATATTCTTGAGTCAAAATTGGTTATCCAAACTTTCGAAGGACATAGAGACTAGGGACTGGAACGATATGGAGGAAGCCGAAACATCGAAGGTCGAGACAGGTAAACTATACTATATTTACAATTTAACACTTTAACTTTAACCTATAAGTTTTAGCTTGTTTTGACTTTTGATTGATGTGATATGCAGAGCTAATTTAAAACTCCACAAAAAATTTGTTGGTAACTCGTGTTGGAATGGAATTGGACTTGTATTTGTATTTGCACTTCTTTTTGACCTATTTTGGGCATGTGCTTTAAACATTTGCTTTATGTGTTATGTTGCAAATGAGATTCATTTTGAACTTTGGTTTATAACATTATCATTGTAAGTTGTAATGTGACTTGTATTGTATAGCTATTTATTTGTTTCCTAATGTTGTTTGTTATAGATCAAATTCAAGTTGACAGGAAATGTATACCAAATTTAGGATAAAATATAAAAAAAAAAACTATAATAAGTAAAAAAAATTAAAGTTCGTGGAACTGGCAGGATTCCGTGTTCACGGGCCGGCAGAACAGAATTCTGACTTATGCAGACGAAACATGTAACCGAATTTTTCATTCCGCAACTTTTGCAGGCAAAACGCGGAACTGGCAATTTGCACTGGACATGGCTAGTTTATATTGATGCAAGATACCCTGTCGAGTTCATCTAATGGGAATTCGGGAGAGGAAAGATTAGGGCTTCCGTCAACCTATTGGGACCCCAGTGATTTGACATTTGATGTATGCAGATGACATTTTATGTTTCCTCAACGGAGAAAAAAAGATCTATGAGGTTTTTTACTGCTCATGGTCAGGATAAAATATCAAGAAAGCCGAATCAGGCCTCTCCTTTGTCAAATAAAATTAGCAATGCAAGGAACACAACGATAATTTGAGAAACAGGATTCAGATTAGGTTGATTTCCCACTACATACCTAGGGGCACCTCTGTTTAGGGAAAGATTTATTCGGATAATTTTGGAGCCTCTCATTAACAAAATCGTGAATAAAGTTATGAGATGGAAAGGCAAGTTACTCTCTCAAGCTAGTAGGATAGTGTTGGTCAAACACATCCTCTCTAGCCTCCTCATGCACACCTTGACAGTCATAAAACTCCCCCACGACATCTTGAATGATATGCGCCAATGTTTGGCTAACTTCATATAGGGAGAATCAGAAGAGAAACAAAAACTCTATTGGAAAGCGTGGACAATAATCTATAAACCAGGGGCAGAATGGGAATTGGGAATCATGGATTTTAAGGAAGTGCAAAAGGCAATGACTACGAAAATATTTTTTAAGATGATCATGGAGGATAGCCTTTAGGGAAAGTTTTTTTGCACAAAATACAACAAAGAGGAGCACTTACTTAAAATAGAACCTAGAGGTGCGGAGACACGGTTTTGGAAATACGCAATAAGCACGAGAACAAAAGTGATTGAAAATATTAAGATTATCATACAAAAAGGGAACTAATCTTTCTGCTTTGGACCCCTGGCATTGCGCATTCCCCAGGTGACAAATAAAGATGCGAAGGTACAGAACTATTGGGATTCAAATAATTGGAATTTGGCAAAGCTACAAGATTTTGTCGGCTTGACCATCCATGAAGAAATCCATGAACTAAGAATCCAAGGGAACCATGTTGAGAGGGGGAGGGACCGCACCATATGGATGTCAGGCTCAAAAGATGAATTCAGCATGAGTTCGGCCTGGGAGGTAATTTGAGCTAGAGAGCCTACCCAGTTGGGTATAGAGTAGATCTAGAATCGGGCCCTGCCACCCAGGGTTGCCTTATGTGTTTGGCAAGTTAGGTAGAAATATCTTTCACTAGATGATAATATTCAATGGAGAGATATCTAACTAGCATCTGCGTGCGACTATTGCTCCTCGAGGAAACAAGAAACCGCAAAACACATCTTCGTACATAGCCCTTTCGTAAAAGAATTATGGATGGCTCAGAGCTAGATAGTTGACTAGTGTTCAAATAAACAATATTCAGACCTATAAAGGTAGAATTCATTTATGGTTCTCATATACAAAAAGGCGAGTCTGACATGTTGCTTGACGGGTATAATTCCAATTATCATCACATGGTGTTTGTGCCTGCAAAGATGCAAAGCTCGATTTGATGACGCACGAATATCCACGGATCAAATATGGCGATAGGTACGCTTCCTTAGCATTGAAATTTTAAATTGTGCTGATTTTTGTTTAAAAATGCAGATGTGGACACGAACATTCTAGCCTAGTTGCATTTGCAAACCAAACAGCCATATGCAGACAGAATCCAACTCATACTGTGGTCCACTCACCCACTAAGAGAAGCTAAATTATGACGGGAGTTGCTCAGAAACCCACTAAGAGCAGCAGCATAAGAAGAAGAAGAAGAAGAAGAAGAAGAAGAAGAAGAAGAAGAAGGAGAAGGAGAAGGAGAAGGAGAAGGAGAAGGAGAAGAAGAAGGAGAAGAAGAAGAAGAAGAAGAAGAAGAAGAAGAAGAAGAAGAAGAAGAAGGAGCAAAAGAAGGAGAAGAAGCAGGAGGAGAAGCGGGAGGAGAAGCAAAAGAGGAGAAGAAGAAGAAAAAGAAGGCGTTCCATTAAAATAAAACACGACTTTTCTTTCTTTCCATGACAATTGAGTCATTGACAATTCTGAATTCATTTCAGATTTCATTTCTCCATGAATGAGAACAAGCAAAGCATGACTGTCTTCTGTTCTCCTTCAAAATTCGACTTCAATCTTCAACCTTCAACTGTCACTCCCTCGGCCCTCTCACGATGCAACCGTCTGCCCAGGTTAGTTTTCTCTTTTCGCAAACCTAAACGGTAAAGTGTAAACCCTAAATTTGTTTGGTCAAGTAAATTTCTGTTCTCGTGTTGTAACTCCTAATTTCATCATCTTCTAAGTTCAATCTCTTAATGAGTACTAAGTGACTATGGTCTGTGAGAATTTTGAGGTAAAATCGTAAAATCCTAGATTTTGAATTTGGTTTGGGGAATTCAGATTATACAGGTTATTTTGCATTCAGAATGTAATTTAGTGGTCATTTAAGAATTAAGAATTTGTATTCTGATTTCTGCATTGGAACTTCTAAGTTCCACCAACGTTTTTAGATGATATGCTAATAAATTTTAATTTTCAGAAAAATATAATGGATAACCAGTACCCGGATGGTGATGACTCCTTCTTGCATTTTGATGATGTTATGGGTCTTGATCGAGAGACCCCTATTGAGCTGGTTCATTCCACCTCATCTGTACGCCAACCTAAAAGGCTGAAGCTTGCTAATCCTTCGCCGATATGGGAGCATTCACAAGAATTGAGGGTGGTGATCCAAGTTTATCGATGGCAAAGTGCAATTATTATCCCAAAGAAGTTTGTGCACAGCATAAGCTCTACGGAACCTCAGGTAGGTATCCAGATTAATATATCATTCGATGATGGGTTTGTTTTGAAAAGTTTCTTGATCACTACTTTTTTTTTAATATTTAAGCGATGTATTGGTCTACAGGATCTCAAGTATGCTAGCTCACCACAAGGGGTGTCTTAACTTCAAGAGCAGACAACCGATGATGTACCCGACATAATTGAAGCTGACGCATGATGTTAGTGTTGTTGCTTCATCAATAGGATTAGGGGACTTGATGGTGGAAAAGTATGATGAGAAAGGTATAAGATGGGCCATTGCAGAACATATAATATTGGATGAATTACCATTTATGATGGTTGAGAGGATGGGGTTTAGACGACTATTGAAAAAATTAGAACCATGCTTTCCTGAGATCTCGAGAAAGATGGTTGCGAAGGACTACATGGCAGTGTACCTTGAAGAGAAGCAAAAGTTAAAGGAGAAGTTGTTTGGGTTGAGGCCTCAAATGTGCTTCACCATGAACATCTGGACTTCCATCAAAAACATTACATACATGTGTCTGATGGCCCATTTTACTAATACAAGTTGGATGTTGCACGAAAAAAATCTCATGTTTCAGCGATTAAGTGGCCACAAAGGGCTATCTATTGCAAAGCAATTGGACGACTGTATGGGTAGCTGAGGACTAGAGAAGGTCATGACGATTACCATTGATGATGTCACAAACAATGATTCATCCTTGACCGACTTTAAGAGCTAACAAATTGAGCATTTTGGCTCTACAGATGGTGCCATCATGCTGGACCATAGAAACTTACAGGTTACTTGTTTTGATTCTTGTAAGTTGTTGTCAATGATGATTTCTTTTTTATAATGATTACCAGGTTAGATGCAACGCACATATACTCAATTTGATTGTTGAAGAGGGGTTGGATGAGATGAGTCCATCTTCGGATAAGATGAGAGCAATGATGAAGTATGTTAAGTCTTCACCTAAGAGACTTGACTCATTTCAGTGGTTTGTGGACAACCGTATGCAGAAGAAAGGGTTTGCTGTTTGATATTTGCGTGCGGTGGAATTCTACCTACATTATGCTTGAGTCGGTGTTAGGCTACCAATCTATATTTCAAGATATGCATGATAACGATCATAATCTAGTTGATTATTTGGTGTTCGGTGATGGAAAGAAGAACATGGTCCCAACTTTGGATGATTTGACTTAGGTCAAACACTTTGTAACCTTCATCAAGCTCTTCTATAATGTAACTCTGAGTCTCTTAGCATCTAACACTATTACAGCACACATTTTCTTCCAAGTAAAAAACATAAGTTGAATTTTGATTTGATTTGTCATATTTTGGCACTAATCTAAATTGTTTTGTATTTTATCAGGAGGTGGCCTAGGTCGAGAGGCAACTCACCAAATATATTTTGGATGATGATATCTTCTTGTTTGAGATGGCTAGTTCATGAAATATGAGTATGACAAGTATTGGGAAAAATTCACTCGAGTTGATCCCGACTCTCAAAATAGATCACTGAACAAATTCCTTATGGTTGCGATCGTGTTGGGACCCCAAGCTAAGATGGGGTGGTTCAATTGGTGGTTTTCATTTACCATGGACCAAAGTAAAAATGATGCCGCAAAGACAATGGTAATGAGCGTTGTGCGAGAGGTCTTCCAAGAATACGAAAAAGTATATGGCGCAAGCGCATGAGCATCATCAAGACAATCAACTAGTGTGGGAACAAGCAAGCAGGTGGTTACTGGCGACAACTATGCCACTTCTTTGATCCCATGGACCGTGAGGATGAGGAAAAACTAGAGATTGATAGATATTTGAGTGATAAGTGTTTATCGGCTTCAAAAGATCTCGATATTCTTGCTTGGTGGAAAAGCAATCAATCGTTTTATCCAGTTATGGCACAGATGGCATAAGATGTGCTCGCTATTCTACTGTGCCAACAGAGGCCATGTTTAGCATTGTGGGGCGAGTCTTAGATGTCCATAGAAGTTCTTTAGCCACCGACACAATTGAGACACTCATTTGTACTCAGAATTGGCTGCGTAGTACATCCGACAAGATAGAGATTATGCGTGGCACAAATATTCTACTACGAATGATATCGACTGAGGTAATAATTCTTTGTTATATATTTGTTCCTTGTTGTTTATTTACTATTCTTTCACCCACTTTCTAACTTCTACCTAGGTTTTTTGGTATATGCAGAGTTGAATGAAATCCCTCAAGAATATATGACTCATTTGCTAGGTTGACTTGATCAGTGATCAAATTGTTGTGTTGTTGGACTTGGTTTGTCATTGTTACTTTGTACTTTTGTAACTATTGGATGCTGGTGTTCTATAATTTGTTATTTTGTTGCCGTTGAGTTTTAGATTTTTCTGATTTTTTTTTTAATTTTTGGCGCAGGTTTAGTTTTTAAAATCTTTTTTTTTAAATCTGTTACTCCTACCGCTATGCCGAAAGAGCGGGAGATGGGCCAAGTCTGCTACCACTACTACTTTTATCCACCCTGGAAGGAAATTCATATTGCGGGTGACGAGCGAGAATCAAATTTTTTTTCTAATTTTTTTTAATCCTATTGTATATTAAGGCCCTGTTTTGCGCAGGCCTTCTTCTACTTCTTCTACTACTTCTTCTACTACTTCTTCTTATTTTTAAAAGAGGTGGTGT